>NDXB01006459.1:124697-137143 GCA_002631895.1 Agapornis roseicollis | reverse complement strand
CCCCTGCCCACCCCCCTCCCCCCCCCCCCCCAGCTCAGTGGCAGAAACTTCATGGAAGCCACATTAGAGACTTTTGTCTTATTCTCCCCCCTTGGAAGTCCCAAGTCTGATATACAGCCATAAATAAAACCTTCTCATTTAATCAAAGTAAGCAGTGAATGGAGGAACATGCTTTCTCCTCCATAGTAAGTTTTCATGTCCAGGAATCAGGAAGGCATTCCTGTTTTTCTGGCATATCCGGAAATGGGCTCTTGCAAGCAAGCTCTAATGGAACTGCAAAGCGCATGTTGATTGAGAAGAGAGACCTCCAAGGCCCTTCTTACTGTTGGCTACAACAGGAACTCTTCCCAAGAAAACTGCTATTTAGAAAGTTCCTGACTTTATCAGATCAGCTTCTTTCACAGAAGTACAGCTCTGTGCCTGTTTTTTTTCTATCAAGCTTCCAGGTTACTGAAAATTACTGGTTACAGTAAAGCACAGAAAAACAGCAAAGCAGGTTGCAAGGAAAAGATGCTGTATTAACCGCTGTGTTGTGTAATAACCCTTAGGATGACAGAAAGCTTTGTAGCAGGATGGGTTTTCTTCCCCTGTGTTATGCCAAAGAACAGTCAAACTAAAAAGGTACATTCTGCTGATTCTCTAGTGGTATTTCCTAGCAAAACCACTAAATACTGTTTGGTATGTTAGCTGGAGTTTAATAGGCACAAGTGATGGGAGGGAGGGACATGCACTATGTTACAGTTAATGTTTTTTGAAACCTGGCATTTAAAAGTCATATGTGTGTGTAATGTACCTCTACCATCCTAACTCTCTGACGCCCAACAGTGACAAAACCTGGTCCTTCTGACACTGAGCACTAGCACCCACCTGGCTGCGTGGTGCCAGCCCCTTCCCCTCAAGGCAGAACTGACTTCACATTTAAGGTGAACAAACCACCAAGCTACAGCTGCAGGCAAGGCTTAAAACCAGATCAAAAAAAAAGTATGTTCTTCAACACATGCATTGGTTTTCAGACCAAAACCAGCCAGAGAACTCAGTGTGAAACTGGCACAGATACATTCTTCAGAAAGCTAACAAAAAGGATACTTGTTTGGGGGTACAGATAACACAGGAAATGATTTCTACTTTCTTTACTACTAGATTGGAGGTACCCAGTTGCACCCATCTGCTTATTTTGTAGTTGGTGCTACCCAGCGATACCTCACATGTAGACAGAGGTTACTGTTATCTAACCAATACAAAATCTTCTGTCACTTTCCAGTCAGGCTTCTCAAATGTGGTGGTGAAAGACTTGCTGCATCTCACTTTAATGCCCGTTGGGTTTATTGATGGGTCCCCAAATTAGATCAGCATACCCTGGCAGGCTCAGCAGCTTAGCTAGGCTTGTTACTTTAATGAAACACTAATTGCTGCTTCTGTAATCTAAAGAAGTGTCATTGGTCCTGCTGCAGCTTCATTTAAGCAGTGTTAATTGCCAAAGCTAATTATGCTGCTGTTGCTCCTAGATACTGGTTCAGGTTAGGTCTATAAACAATAAAACCAGTAGCCAATCTGCTGTAGCTGACGTGACCTGTGCAAGGCTGCAGCTCTGTATGGCGCTGGCTGAGGGCATCCCTCTGCTCTCAGTGTTTTCTGTGCACAACAAGACACAGGCCAGGTGCTTTGCAGGGAAAAGGAGTTAGATCCCGAGCTGATACTGTCCATTCTGCACAGGACAGGACCAGGGTGGTGGCAATTCCTAGACGAGATCTTGCAACAAATCTTCTGCTAAAATAGGATTCCAGTTTTGAGAGGCAAAAACTGAAGAAAGCTTGCTGTTACTCAGTTCCTCAGGTGCAGGTCTTATTTACCTCTTTAAGTAGCTATCCTAAAAAGGCCTGAAATTTCTTCTGTGTTGCAATTAGTGGAAAGTATGAAGCAAATAGAAGATTTGGGTTTTCTCCAAGGCAAAAAACCATCCAAATGTCTTTTTGGTTGTACATCCCATGTCTGTTTCAGCGATGAAATTCCCAACTGAAAAGGTGCATTATACCAATTAAAGCACCAGAACTTTCTAAGATCTTTCTGACAAACAAGCTTACTCGTAGGATAAAATATTTGCTGCTTAGAACAGCCTCGTGTAATTGCTCCATAGGGGTTACTCTTTGCCAGGCCCCTTGGAAACCTCTGCTTTGGGATTAGAGGCAGAAGCAGCCTGGAGTTGGCAGCTGTGCTACTGTTGCTAAAACCAGTGTGAATCTTCACCAGGATGGTGGTGGCTCAGAGCTGACAGCCAAACCAGAGCAGCCAGGGAGAGCCACGAGGAAGGAAATTTCTCTTGAGCTTGGTCATGCTGCCTTACTGCTCTCCTCGGTGCTGGAGAGGAGCAAAACAAAGAGGGCAATGTGAAGACTTTACAGAATCCTGCCTAGGAAACATGCAGTAAAATAGATTTTATCTGAGATCCAATTAACAGCTGAGTTACGGGACTCGAGTGAAATAAAGGGCAGTGAAGCTCCAAGACTCTATTTACATGATTTATTAGAACAGGGCTGTCTGCAGGAGTGGGCGGCAGCCGTTATGTTTAATTTATGAGGACACAAGGGGGAAAGGGCTCAGCTACCCAGCTGCTGGGGGGTTCCTACCCCAGTAGTGAACAACTTCTCCTACAACAAAGGCATTAACAGCCCCCCTTTCACTAGCATTGCTAGCTGTCACGGGACTCATTGCCATGTCAGCCATGGCTCACCAACTGGGCTTCACAGAGCTGCTGGTGGAAAAACACCATTCATTTCCTCTGACTGGTTTCAAGGTGTATGCAGAGGGAAAAGCCAAAGCTTAGAGATCCAGAAATAAAAAGTAAAATCCTTGGAGCTACCAGCAAGGAGCAATGCATGTAGTGGGAGTTTTTGCAGCAAGCATGAAGAAGGTAAAACATGAGTCCTCTCATCTCTGTTTCTGAAACTTCCCATTTTAAGCATCTTCCAGGCCAGAAAAGGATATTGGAGCTGACAGCCTTGGAAGAGCTCCACCGTTTGATGTTTGTGTGTTTGTAGAGGAAGCACAGAAGGATTTTCAGTGACAGATGAAATCTGCAGTCCTTCTAACATAACCAGTTAAAGTGATTTTGCCTCTTGAAAGCCAAACTATAAGGTTTCTATCAAAGAGATGTTTGATACCAGGTAACTAAGTACTGTGAGAAAAATAAGAGTGTCCATAGTTTTCTCACACTGCAATCAGTATTTGTATAAAATAGGTGCTTTCCCTGGCTTGCATAGCAATGCACAGGAGTCACACCAGCTGCTGTTTAATTGTAGTTCTTTTTCTCCTGTATTTTTTCAGAAGCAGCTGATGTGCAGTGGCAGGAAACTACAGCCACAAATAAGGTGACTGTCTCGAACTGCGCCTCTCAAGAAAAGTGGCTTTATTTGTTTGTTGGCTTTTCTTTAATACTTCAGTGGTGTTCTGAATACCTGTTCCGAAGAGAGGCTCTGAAGCCCCGTTGCATCACTATCACAAAACTGGGTGCTCCAGAGGGAAGGAGCCTGATTAGGTTTATTATTTATTGCTAGAGCAGCCTCAGATTTGGCAAATCCCTTCCCAGCAAGACTGTGTTCAGTTCCAGCATATGCTGTTTGGACCCGTAATTTGAACTTAAAAGCTAAAAGTACTTTTTTTCTAATGGGTAGATGTGAGCTTTCTTCCAAATCTCTGCAGGAGGTAGGAGGCTCTCCAGGGCTGTGTGTGCCTTTTTTCTGTTAAGTGTTTCTCTAATGGGTTCGGAGAGCAGCACTATCAGAAATCAGCCTTACAGTTGCAATTTAAAGCTTTGGTTCCCAACCTCCTTCTCGGGTTCTTTGTTCACTTTATTCATTCAGTCTGATCTCTTATAAGAAAATCAGAGACCTCACTCACGTGTTTCCAAAAGCTGACTTAAGTAGCATTTTTTAATGCTCATAAATAAAGTTAAAACATAATTTGCAGAGTAAGAACCATCCATTAGAAGTCAGATTGCTACATTTAGTCTTCTACTGTCAGAGAGAGAGCCAAGAATGCTGACAGACTGCTTGCAAGGTGAATTTCAAATGGAACCAAGCTTTAACAAAGTCATATGTGCATCTTGCTACCTAAAATGTAGCCACGCAAGTATCTCCAAGCTTTGGTATTCCTGAGTGACTGCTAACACAGCTCCCAGAGGCATCTGAAATGCGATGCAGTAAGACAGCTGAGCCATATGGGGAGTTCTAGCCAATCATTGTCAAAGATGTTGTGATCTCTCATGTCCCAGTTTAGGGAGCACAAGAGAAATAATAGAAAACATGGTTTTAAATAAAGGGCAAGAAAATGTTATATAAATGCATTAACAGTGAAGTCTCTGGCGCAGAAAACTGCTGGGTTGTTTTTCCAACAGTATTTCATCCAGTTCTTAGGTTTAAGACAATAAATCCTAGTTTATAATGTACACGCTCATTTTAATAAGGGATCTGTCTTCCTCAGTAGTGCTTTGGCATAGACTGTACTTGTAACTCCATCATGCTGAAGTGGCAGCAGCTTATTTTTTGCTTTTGAGAAGATAGCACACACTGTAATCCCTAGAACACAGTAGAGATGGGTATGGTCTGCTCTTGCAGGAGTGCCAATGCTTGAGTTTCACTAGGAATCCTAGGAATACAGCCTCTCAGGAATATATGGTTGTACTAAGAATTAATACTAGGTCTTCTGACTCACAGACAACATTAACCTAATCAACCATCCCTCTTTATTAGAAAGGGTTATTTTGCTCATTTCCCTCATCCAGATTTGCAATGCCAAGGGAGATGATGCTTGCAAAATTTAGCTAAAAGCTTTCAATTGCATTTCCATGAGCACCAGTGCAATTGCACACAGGTGCCAAAAAAAAAAAGGCATTATTTGAAATAGAGCAGATTTTCAGGGTATAGGACAAAGCGATTTATTTCAAATCCTTCCCCAGCTCCCCTCCCCTTCCTAGCCCGTCCACTAGAATTCATGTAGGTTTGGTTGGAGCCACATGGGATGGTAGTCTCCAAGCCTGACTCCCTGGGGTGCAGAGCAGAAGCATTGCTGCCGCAGAGTGAGGGCTCAGCAAGGAGCTCCCCTTCCATCCTACCTGAACAAGGCTGCCAGCAGGGAAGCATTATGGACAAATGGTTCCTCTGACTCCTTTTCAAGAGCTTGAATTGAACCCAAAGCCCATTTTAGCCTATTACTTCAGAATTAAGTCAGCAGAAAACCCAAACCAAATTCTAGACAAATCAGTGCAACAATTCAAAGTTTCAGTTTTATCAAGTTATTCAAAGTTTGGCAGCCAAGCAGTAATTGTGGACAAATGGCCATTAGCACAGTTTATTTACTGTCACCAACCATCCAGAATTGCAAGGTGTACAACAGAGCAGAGGAACAGGCAGGCCCTTGCTTCCAGAAACCTACAGCTTAGATTCAGTCATAGCAAAACAAGGGAGTTTTTCTCTCCCTCTCCTCATCCCTACCAAAATCACCAAATTAGTTTCAGGATAGTGCTGTTACTGCCAGTAATTAAAACCACAAGTAGAGCTACATCCAGTGTATTTGCTAGGCACTGAAGTGCTATGCACAAGACAACCCAGAACCTATCCCAGCCCCTCCTCACAGTTTAAGCTACGGTGCATTTTGTATTGCAGCAGGTCTAGCTAGCACATACATGGGGCAGTTACTGTGGCTCAGACAACAGGCAGCATCATAAGCTACGATGGTCTGATGACTTGAGATCACTACTTCACATTTAAATGGTCAGGTACAGCTTTGACAACCAGCAATTTCTTGGTTCAGCTTCTCTTCTCTTTCCTGCTCAGCCCCTAGGCACTCACAGCTTGCTCCCAGGGTGCTCCACACCCTGCAGTAAACCACCTTGCTAAGCTCATGGCTCTTACTCACCACCAAGCTCTCCCCTCCACCCCTGCTCACAAACTCCTCTTTAAAAACTGTGTCAGCTGCGAGGATGCAGATGGTTGCATTTGCATCAAACAACTTTTAAATTATCATTCAAATTAAATTAAATTGAAAATGCAATGAGCTGTTCCTGTAGATCTGGGCGCACAAAGAGGAGTTAATGAAGGTCACATTTGTAACCAGTGAAAAACATTTAAATTGTATCATGCCTAGCACGGTATGCCGTTAGAATAACATGCCTTTCCAAATCAGAATAAATTACTCTTGAAGGTCTTGTGCAGGATTGCTCCCTGCTCCCAGGAAAAGCTGGTCTTTAGGACCTTTGTAATTCAAACAGGGAGGAGTTGTGCTGGGTCCAGCAGAGCACCAGCAAAACTCGTTGGCCATGTGCAGTGTCAGGCCTCAGGCAGCAGTTTGGGCTGTGCAAGTCCTGCCTGCTCTCCTTGCCTGAATGCAAAGCCAGGCGACCCTGAAAAGCCCTAAGTAACTCAGCTGAGAGGCACTTCTACAAACAAGGAAGCTATAGCTTTGCAAACATGTAGTCTGTGTGCCTCTGGTTGTAACTCTTTGGTTTACACACACAGAACTGCGTGCCTTTGCCTTGCACTGGGTTTGCAATCATCGTTGAAAAACTGCCCTGTAATGGCTTTTGAGACATCTGTCATCCTCATGGCTCTGCGTTGTCACAACAATGACATACAAATTAACCATACCTATTTCCATGTGCTAAGATGAAAAATGGAACCAGTTTGACTTGCAAGTGGCAGAGAACAGGCTGCCTCCTTGTGAAGCTTCCCACAGGCCGGCTGCTGTTCTGACACCAGGCTGGGCTCCAGTAGAACATTGTGTGAATGCTGGAACTGAGCAGTAGACCGAGTGACCTGACTCCAGGCAACCATGGAGCAACAACCTGAGCAAGCCAATGTGAAGCAGAAATTTGTAGTTACTGATCTTTCTCTCTCCTTTGCATGATACTACAACTTATCTACAACTGCTGCAGGCCACATCACATGCTTCATCCTGAGAAATGAACTATCATTTAGTATAGGGAAATAAACAGCAAAAATACATGCCAAATGCTCCTTAGCAACCAAACTCTTGTTTTCACAAGTTTTCTGTTCCTCACTCAGGTGTGAAGTTAGATGCTGAGGGATCAGAGAAACCTGTGAAATGGAGAGCAATAACTGGCAAGATTTTTGGCATCTGGAGGTAGTTTTTACATGCAAAGGCTTAAGAGCTGTTGCTTTGTGACAATAGTAACCTGCTCTCACAGAAAAGAGCTAACACCTGCCATCAAATGGGGACTAAGATTGCTTTAATTAGCCATGAAGGTTTCAGTTGCTTGAAAGTGACTGAGTGCATTCAAAATCTTAGAAAGCAAATGTTCTCAAATCCACCCATCCATGTTTCTGACATATTCTAACAAAGGCAGTCAAGTCACAGCTGAAGGCAGTTAATAATTCTTTGCTGCAAGAATCACCAGGTTCAGTTACTGAGCTGAGGATAGAAGGTTAACCCCACCTGTGAAATGTGCTGCTGGAAGCAGCAATGGGCTTTTGCTTACTCTAGAAAGAGCACTCCTCAGAATTTTCCCTAAATGCCCCTAACGGTTGTAAATCTGAGCAAAGTCCTTTTGATCTCAGTGGATGATGATCTAATTTGTATCAGCACAACTGAGAACAAAGTCTGGACCTGAGTGTTCTACTCAAAGCAAGCTTTTGTGTGATGGAATCTGAGAAATTGCAACAACTGGAATTAAACTATTTTACATAATCCATTCATAAGATACAGCTCATAAATAATAGTAGGAAAACAAAATGTCAAGCCAAACTGATCAAAAAAACAAGCTTGCAAGCTGCCTTGCAAATGAGAGGCACAATGGTAGCTCAGCAGTGAATGGTGATTTACACTCTGGTTTGTAAACCAATTTATTTATCAATAGCTGAAGTTAGAAGATTATGCAAAAATAACAAAGTCAAGGATATGTAACTAGGAGGAGTCTATTACAACTGCTGCTGAGCTGTATTCAACAAAAGCATTTTGGACTTTGTCTTTTTTTTGATAACTGCACAACAAATCCCCATCTATAACTATAGCCTCTTCTGGGCATGGGAGCAGACTTCAAGCCCCAGTTTCTGCACCTCCTCTTCACCAGCTCTGGGGAGTTGAGTTAAATGGATCAAGGAGATCATGAACTTCATGGGGTTTACTGGTGCCTTTTGCTACTATTGAGTGCTGTGGTATGAGACTGCTCACCTGCTCTCCTGGAAATTCAGTCACTTTTCAGAAGAGATGAAGACTTTCAGTCTTGCCATGAGTTCTCTTCCACAGCACTGAAGTGTTACAAATTGGAGCCTTTGCACTCCAACTTCATGTCCTCCTAGGAATATGGGAAGGAAAACTGTCCTCTTTAGATATTCCATTAGAAACTGCTGATGCAGAATCCATCAAATCCATTAGAAGTCCATTAAGTCTGTAAGGCTGCTGTTTGTTTTCCTGTGTTGTCTGAAGAATTTGGGAGGCCACAAGCTGTATATTGCCTGTGGCAGATTATCCTGTGCTGGCTGGTTGTGTCTTCTGGCTGCAATATCCTATATGCAATATGGATATGTGGTTTTGAAAGATGAGAGGACACAAGGCACTTTTAATATGCCTGGATGGCTAGGCCAGTACCTTTGAATTATGTTACACAGAAATGACAGCAGTGCAAGACAGACAATAAATGAAGTCCAAGAGGTTTGGCTCAAAATACACCATGACATTTTGCATCAGAACAATCCTGAGGCTGAGACATTTGCTCTTTGGTAAGTTGTGAACTGCACATTCTTCCCTAATAACTACATCAACAGGTGACACTTAAATTATAATTAGATATACATTAAAATTAGTTGAAGATTAGAGTATGACAATCACTACCTTGTATATTGGCCTGAATGAAAATTCACGTAGGATTAAAGTCCCAGAGCATTTTGCAGACTTGTACTTACACATCAATTTTAACATACATGTAAAGTATCATTTCAGGTAGCACCATGAAATAGCTATTTTTAAGATAAAGCAAGGCACAATGATTCTGTGCAACTCAGAATGATCTGGGGCTTTAGGCAGAGCAGACAGGCTAGGACACAGAATTAATCTTTATAAACCAGTGTCAAGTCAAGTGGAGAGTCAAAGCCAAGGTTGTCCCAACAACAGACATACAATGATGATATTCTGATGAAACGTCATGACATGACAATCCACTGTGATGTTGTGTAAACATGCAGCATCTTGGCCTCTTGCTGATAGCAGGCAGATACACCTGGTATAGCACAGAGGTCAGGTATTGAGTGTGTGAGACGCTTGTCTGGCTTTCTACAGCCTCCTGGGAAATTTGTCTGGGTTTGGTTAACTTGACTTTTAAATGCAGTCATCCTACGGAAGGGAACTCCCCTGAATGACAAGTCTGATGTAGTTAAACAAAACCATTTTTGAAATGCAGAACTCAAATGTGATTAAAATGCAGGTTTTCCAGTGTATATTTCATCAAGGCTAACCATGAGCAATCCTTTTAAAATACTTCCTTTGATTGCTGGCTGTTTATTTGGGTTCAGTGAATGTAGGTTTGGTGAAAGAGGGTGTCAAACAGGTCAAGAGGCGAGACGGACAGTGTGCCCTGGAAATTCAAGCCTTTATTATCTGGTCTCCATGGGATTTCCTTTCCTACATGGAAGAATGTGTGGTAATGCCATAGCAATAACAAAGGAACAAACATAGCAGGACATGTCTCTGATGTTTAAGGCTTAGTGGGCTGGATTTTGTAAATGACTGCATTTTCAGAACAGTTATTTTGCTTAGATAATATAAACAATGAGAAGCTGAACTAAAGGCACAAGAACTAAGGATGAGCAGCTTTCCCTCTTCTCTTTGAGGATTTGTCTGTAAGGCAAAAGGAGCCTTATAAATATTAAGGATGAGTTGAAAAATCCTCATTTTAATTTTAAACTGATTCCTCTCCCTCCTCTCATACCCAACTTACAAAAGAAGCATCTTTAAGCCCTACAATAAACCCCTCACCCTGTGTGGGTAAGCTCAGCTGTCTGCAACTCCCTGTATTCTCCACCAGCCAGTTCCCACAGACAGAATCTACTGCCTACTTGTTAGGCAAAAGAGCTTTGCTCCAGGATTCAGGGGCTAAACGGCCCTTAGGGAACTGGGATGCACATGGTGAGTTAGGAAACTAGAATTGATTCCCTTGAGTGTGGTGGCACTTTCAGTCTGGGCAGCTCCCCAGGGTAAAGATCTTGCTTTTGGATGGCATGGGCCAGCTACCATGAAGTATGTATGCCAGCAGGACATACATGAAGGCATAAGCTGCTTTTTTCCTATGGATTCAATAAACTATTTCACAGGAACACATGACTCACGAATAGTGCTTTTAAAGCCTTTCACAAACAGTAGATGAACATGATTTATCAAAATCAGGCTATAATCATGCTGCTGATCTGTCAGTCAGCAGCCCTAGAGGAAAGTTTTTGCAGCCCTCCTATAACCTTTGAGATTCTTGACATGAAATGCAAGGCTTCCTGAGCTGCTTCATGACCTTATTTGTAACCTTCCTTTCACAAGCCATTATTCTTCACAGAGTGAGCCCAGATAGCAGAGCCCGTCAGCACCTGTCACGGAAGAGGTCTCAGCTTAAAACTTGCAGTCTAGCTGTCATATTTCAAACCAGTTCTTTATCAGAGGAGACCAAAGTCATGCCAAGAAAAGGCGTAAGAGGGGTGCGTGTAAGAATGAAAACTGTCTCCAGTTTTCAGGAAAAATGACTAACTATAGCTGTGTTTCATAGTTACTCAGTTCTTGCAGCAGTAAATGTCAGAGGCTGGATTCCAGTGACTTCATTTGCAAACCTATTCTACATATCCATCATGGGCTCTGCAAAGCAGTACTTCTGACCTCCACCTTTGCCCACTCCTTCTGCTCTGTCCAGGATCCTCAATTAGTCATTGCGTGTAATGTTGTGATAACTGCTTTGTAGTTTAACTGTTCTGCTCAAATCAGCTCTCAAGGGAGGCTGCCAAGCATCAGAAATTCCCTGCCCTTATGCAGATGGGACAAGTGCCCTGTGTCTTTCCTAGACCAAACCATTCAATCATCTTCTTTGAAGCCTACATCTCAGTTTATTCAGGCTCTCATCACAGAAGAATTAATTTATACCTTACCTAGTATTATACTGCCTCTGATTTCAGTGTAACTTGCTTTGAAAAGTGTAGCCAAAGTTGGACAGTCTCCAGAGCTCATCAAAAAAGCCAGTGGCAAGAGGTCCTAACATGTCTTGATAATCAATGTGGGCATATAACTGACAAACTCATAGATAAGATTTCATGTAAAGGCTTCTTCATAAAAAAAAATAAGAACCACACTAATTATATTTGCATCCCTGCTTATGGCACAAGGGTTGGAACTAGATAATCTTAAGGTCCTTTCCAACCCTAACTATTCTAGGATTCTATATGAATTCTTTAATAGCTCAATACATGTTGAAATCATTTTGCTAGGCATAAAAAGAAGTATCATGAGATTAACACTTGAAGAGATTGAAAACATTTGGGTTTAGAAAATGGATTGGTTAGGCAGGCAGCTTTTCCAAGGTTTTGCAGGGTTATTTTCCCCCTCGGATTAATCTACTTGGCTACAGAATAAGTATTTTTCTGACCTGCCAGCAGTGACAGTATTAATGGTTTCTAATTCTTTAGTCAGCAAAACAATAAGGTGAATGCATGCTTGGGATTGGGGAAAGGGGAGTCTTTATGATCCTCTATCATCCTTTAAAATTCTCCTTCTTTCACTTGCAACAGAACAGGTACTTTTTGGCAAGGAAAACACATGACACACAAAGAAAAAGGAAAAATCAGCCTGCCACCTTTAAATGCAGAGCTGTACTCAGATTTATGGGGTTGTGGCTAAGGAAGAGAATAACATATTTTTATGGGTGATTGGGAAAAAATAAATGTATTTCATACACTATTATGTACTATTATACAGTGGTTAGTGATCTCAAAGGGATAAAAGATGGACCTTTGTTTCATTAAAATGCCATTAACAATTGGGGTGGGTGGGAGGAGCCATCAACTTGATAGAGGTAAATGACCTGATCACAGGTGAGTAATAGTAATTGTACAATGACAATGATCAGTGCCAATGTGACAGCTCAGATCTGACCTGCAATATTTGGCATCAAACCTCATTTCTATGCACCCAGCTTCATGCCTTCTATCTTTATTACCCAGTGCATTTTCTTTTCTGAGAGCAGTCTGATAGCTACTAATCTTCTAGCCTGCAACCTAATGCTCTCTCTTTAAATGAAGTCCCCATATTGTTGATAAAGAGTCATTGTGTTTGCTTATCTCCCTCCTCTCCAGAAGTGATAGCAGGAAATCTGACTTCTCAATTAACCTGTGCTGAATTAGAATCTTTATGATCGAATTGGTCCATGTGATTTTCTTTTTCCTTTGGTTGGTTTTTTTTTTTTTTTTTTT
>NDXB01006459.1:0-124510 GCA_002631895.1 Agapornis roseicollis | reverse complement strand
GTTTTTTTTTTTTTTTTTTTTTTTTTTAATCTGGTCTGCTTGAAACTGAGTGGGAATTTGGATTTGTGAATCTCACCACAGCCTCTTTCTGTGTCGGGTTGCTGTGGTGTACACGAATGAGAAGCCATTTTCTTGTCGTTCTTACAAATTGCTTCTTTTTCTAAGATTTTCCAAGGAGAACTGAACATGGTAAATGTGTTGCAGGGAAAGCAACAGAAATGTAATCATTTAAACTGGAAAATAATGGACATTTCACAGATGTAGCAAACAGAGGTGAGTATGGCATAGATCCGGCTGTAAGACACAAGCCAGGCCCTTCACAAATTAATTATTATTTAAAACATAATTTTCTGGGGTGCAATGTTATACATTGGCACATGAGAATGAAGACATTCAAACCCCAGTATATTTGTGTCTTTTCCAAAATGTTCTTCTCAGATTAATCTATGGCTCACAAGTGCTACGTCCCATATGGGAATCTCATCAAGTAGAGGGGAAAAAAGTGAGCAGAGTCAAGAGAGGCAGGAATTTGCAACCAAGCCAGGCTGGGAGCACATATAGCCCATTGGCCTTGACACAGTACACATGGCATGGGCTTTCCTTTGCTCTGCTCCATGTGGGCTTTCTGGTGCATGGACATCCTTCTGCTCCCATGGCTGCTTTGTAAAACCTGGTGTGAGACACTGTCTTCCCTGCATGTCTTTGAGTTAAAGTAGGGATTAACCTGGAGGCATAAAGCTTTCTCTAATTCCTTAGCATTTTACATAGATAAAGCAAGAAGTTTAATTACAGAATGTTTGATTAGAGACTGTATCTAGGATCATCAAAATGTCTTCTACATTAAAATCACATAAATTTCATTAAAATATGGATATCTAAGAAAAAAGATTTAGAAGCTAAATGGAAGCCCTGTCATTACTGCTTCATTTCATTGCTGCTCCAATTCATTTCATTTGAGTTTTGACGGGAAGGGCACTGGCAGCAGATCTTACTCTAATTAATGCATTTCCATTTAAGATTTCACCTGTAATTATCCACTGTAGAAACATGAGGACCTGCCCAGGTTTAAATCAGCATGTCACAGATAGCTCCATAATTCACTAGATAGGTACTTCAAATATTTTTCTTGTTCAAACAGGGATGCATAGCTATAGTGCATGGAGGGCTCATCTAGGCTGTGTTTATCTGGCAAGAGAAAGCCTCCACTGACACATAAAGAGGTTGGTACCAATCAAATTTTCCATGTCTCTGCTACAGATTAAGCTTAAAATAAAACTAAAGCCATAAAAATTGAACACAATACAAAAGTTTAGCCTGTATTATTTTACCAAAAATATTAGGATGTCATTGAAATGTGATGAAAAGGCTGGAAGCAGTTTGACGTGCCAGTAGAAGTCAGAGATAATTCTGGCCAAACTGTTGGATAGCAGCAGGTACAAAACTGAGAGCAGAAGGAAAGCATGAAACTCAGTAAGAAAGAAAACTTCAGAGTGGAATGGCATAGGTAAAAGATTTATAGTCAGGGTTACATAGAGCTTTGAAGAGGGCTGGACATCCATACAGGTTTTTGACATTCTCTATGAAAACCGAGACACTGCCTGGAAAAAGTAACTTTTGCTTTCTCAATATTATAGGTGAATAATGGAATTGCTCTGTAATGTTGCATTTTAGGTAGTTTTGCTTGTAGGAGAAAATTCTTACTAATCTTTACACTTCACACATAGGCCTCTCCATTAGGAATTAGTACTAGACTATACACTTGACTGACTCCTACATGAAAGATACGGTGTAGAAATCCAGCTCAGAAATGCATACTTTTCATAAAAATACTCATTTGCTTAAGATTTCAGTAAATTTCAACTATTTATTTCTCTTCTATTCAATATTTATGTTTTTCTTGATAAATCCAGCTTAAATTCACATTATTTTGGGGCCATCTTGTAATGTTTGCACAGTATTTCATAGCACCTCCCAGTAAAAGACATTAAGGTAATCTACGATACTATAAATAAGAGGCTTTTTTAAGAAGGTCCTTGAGTCATTTTGCTGTAATGACAGCAGGCCTCATTAAACAGCTGCATACATGGCAAACACTGGGGACGTTTGCAATGCTGGCGTGCCTGCATTTTATAACAGCCCCAAATGTGACCCCTGGGAACACAGTGGTAACAGAGACAAGGGACATAAATTGGATTGCAAAAGGCACAGGAGTGTCAAAGTTGGCTTCCCCCTGTGATGGAGCTGTAGCCTGAGCATGGCTGTGGGGCTGCCTCCCTTCACCTCTGTTTAACACTTTGTTACATGGTTCAGGCTGACCCGCTGTGCTCAGCAGGGTGACATTGTCCTGTGCATGACAGCCACATGCACAGCTCATCTTTTCCTAAAGGAAATCTTATAGCTCTTTTGTCCAGAGTCTCCCAAGTGGTGTTAGTGTGTCAACTCCTTCCACACAGATTCCTTTAGCTTTGTGACTCAGTTATGCTGCTCATGGCTCCTTCAATTAAGCTGCTGAAAGTTCAACTCATCATTGTACAGAGGCAAAACAGTCAAGTCAGTACATCCAGGCACACAGGGGTTTAACCAGGACTTTGTAATTTGCCACTGGACAATCTGCACTATGAATTTGTCTGCAAGTCATTTTGCAAGGTCTGAAGGGTTACATCCTCCATGGGTCACTGAACACAGGTGAACATTCTATAAAATATTGTTCCTTCAGCTCTTCACTATGTACAAAATACCAGGCTTCTAGACTACTGAATTAAAGCTGTAAATCTGAACTGTCAAAGCCCAGAGATGTTGGACTAGGCAGCAGGTACCTTTATGACATTTTCTTATTACAAGCACTGAGATGCAATTGCTTATGGAGGGCATTAAATCAAATCGTGGACAAAAGCTGTGACAGAAACACCCCAGGTTCCTGCCTTCCTGCAGGCACTGGCAAAACACTTGCAATTAACCTACATGGCCAGGGAGTTGGAATGTTGAGAGGCATTTCTTTTGGATGGATTTTGTCATCCCAAATTTAACTATGCACTTGTGACTCAGACCAGTCAAAATTATCTTCATGAACTTAAGCCTTTGGAGCAACTATTCCATCAGGCTTGCAGGACAGCATCTGCTGCGCAGCCTGGTTGGGCATGTGGTGCTCCAGTGAGTGATGCTGTATCCTCCCAGAATGTCTCAGCCACAGAGGAGCAGTCACCTCAGGTGGTTGCTGTCCGTGTCAGAAGCATAGAAGAAAAAATTATTTGACAAAGTTAATGATGCTAGAAGACTACTGCTGTTCTGGATTGGTTATACAGTTACAGGTTTGCATCTTACACAACCCACAGCAGTGCAGCAGACAGCTGAACTGCACTGTTGACAGAAGCTTAACTTTGTCTTCAGTTAAAGGTTTGGTGTGGACACATTTCTTGGGACAGTAGAGGTGGACACTGTGCTGTCAGCCTCATTCAGCAAGGCCGCGACTTCCCGATCCGGGGAGTTTACCCGGACTTTGGTAATTGCTCTTAATAACTGATTCTTGTAGTCAATCAAATCTAATTCTGTTGGCAGATCCACTAATTACATGTTCTTGGTTTTATGTGGGGCTAATAGAGCACCTAAGGCTTTGTGTAGATTAGTTAATGTTTTCTCCTGGCATTTTGCCTGTATCATGGTGGCAGGTGCAAAATGTTCTTTGCAAAAGCATATGGCCAATTGCTGAAGTACAGTGAATGCTTATGGGTTTTTGAAGGAGAGGGTTAAAGGAGTATGTTCTTTATGATATATGTGAGCACAGTACTAATTTTGTAGTTCTTCCATACCCTTAAATGCCTTAAAATTCCTGCTGAGAAAGTGGATACCTCAGAGGAAATAAATTCTTGTAAGGAACATGGAGCAAACAATAATTTCAGAAGGTACTGAAGCCAAATGGGAATGGTGATGTTGGGCAAACAGCCTAAAAAGGAGCATGCATCATTGTCTTGCACTGAAATGCAAACTTGTGGAGCAAAGTTTTTAGACCAGCTGCATAAAAATGAAGGATTCTGTAGGGAATGATAAACTGGTGTTATGAATATTAATCTGCTAGTCATACTGCAGGAGAATTGTGGTTCTTTGTAGATATCTGGGTACAGAACCTGGCCTAATGAGGTCAGTGGCATCATTTCTGTTGACTCAGTATGGGTTTCATTCTAATTCTTTAACTGGTTTTATTTCCTGTAAATAATCCCAGCTAGAACTGAAAAACATTTTTAGGTGAGGGTTTATTCCTGAGTGCATAACTATCATGTATTACTAAATCAGCAGCCAAACTAAATAACTACTGTTTTCTGATTATGTTTCAGCCTTCCCATTTATTTCTGGTTTTCCTCTTTCTCATGCTATGTTGAAAACAAGTTAAAAATCCACATTTTATGGCAATTTTGGGATGCTCATAGGCGGGTAACACATGCTCTTTTCTTCACCAAGCGATCCCTGCAGTGGTGGAGTCAAAAGCGCCACATTAGTTCAACTTTGGTTCCCTTCACTTTCTGCTGATCCCATGAAATTGAAAAAGCAAGTGGAAAAAAAATCAAAAGATCTCATCACATTTTCTCCAGTTTAAAGTACTAACTATCATGTTATGCAAAAGCCTGAGGTAAGCCTCAAAGTTGGATCTCTTACACAGCAATTTCCTTGAAGAGCTGTCACATTGCATTTTTGTATGGGTTTCTTCTACTTATAAGTATTTTATTGCATCTGTTTATCCCAGTGACCTGGATTTCATTTATCTGACAGATATTTCCATGGCTGAGCTTCCAAATGTACAAAGTATGACACATCTGCTTTTAGTTTGTCCTTTCTGTGGCTGATTTGAAAATGAGCACTAGAGAAATACAAGTACAGCACAGAGGTTTCACATTGTTACTACCAAACACCAGGTTGAAAACTTCTAGTTGGCAACAACTGTGCCAAACCAGAGAATTAAGATGACTGTGATAGAGTGAGGGAAGGGCTGCAGTCAGTAACTATGCAGTGTTTGTCAGGTGCTAAAAACCCAGGCAGGGATTTAGATCAGCTGATGAAAAATCCTTTAAATCTTCTAACTTGTTCTCAAGTCCCTCACACAGCATCATACACTGCAGCTGAGACCTTATGTGATCCCCTGAACAGTGTCTCTGAGCAAGCAGTAGAGGTATCTTAGTTTGAAAACTGACTCTTATGCATTTATAGTCTCTAAAATGAAAGTGGGGCGTCTTTATGTCCTTGTCAGACAAAACTTTAAAGGAATTAGGACAGAGAACAAGTGAAGTGCTGTTATGTCCTTGTGCTGTGCTGAAACATGCTCTTTTCTTAGGGGGAAAATCGGTTAAATGAATGGAAACTTTGGGCCCCTGATGGCTGCTGCATGCGCTCAGGGTTCAACATTTGCTGCCTAAATGCACATCACTTCTGCCAGAACAAATGAATATTTCCCTGATTAATCAGTAGCCCTCAGGGAACTGCTCTTTCTGCACATATATTATGATCATTAAGAAGCTTTGCTATCCTGTGCTTGCTGCAGGATGTGGAAAACACAAAGTAAATTGTGCAAAATATACTGTTTATTAGCCACATTTCTCTGTATCTCTTTCAGTAATGGTGTAATTTGGTATCCTGAGATGACAAATGTTGTATTTAAGTTCGTTTTTCTGCACTGCCCCATAAATATTAACTCAAACATTTAAATGCAGGAAGATAGAAATACTGTGGGTTTATTTTTGGCACGCCTGAAGGAAGCCTCCCATCATGGGCTAACCCACCCTGGTTGTCCTGCCTCGGGCACTTCTCACTGCTGTGTTGTGGGGCTGGCAGTGTCCGTGCCTGTGCCTGCAGCAAAGAAGGGTCCCAGAACTCAGCAGGGTGGTGAGGAGCTGGGCAGGCACAGCTGAGCAGGGATGCCTGAGGCTGAGCTCTGCTCACCCGATGGAATCAGAGAAACCCAGCTGCATGGCTGGCAACCCTCCCAACAGCATCCTTGCACCACCACAGACACACACTGATCCACTGGGGCACCATAACCTGCAAACCAGCACAGATATACTGGAAGGTGTGCTGAGCTCCGTTTGCTGTCCTGGCTCAGGCAAACCCTACCCACACCTGACACCTCACACGGTAAGAGTTGTGCTGGGCAGCATCCTTGGCAGGACCAGCACACCTTGGACACAGCACTGGTACAGGGGCAGGGCAGAGGAAAGAGACCTTTACTGTATTTGAAAGCACAGCTTTCACTTCGGGAGCAAATTACTGGTTAAATCACATTTGACAGACTCCAGAGTAATTGCTGTGTGAGCAGTGCTTGAGTTTAGGAGGCAGGCGTGACTGCATGTTCACCTCACAATTAGGTGGCTCATCCCATCCAAGCAAGCAGCTCACCATTGTATGGCACTGGACACCTAATTAAACAGCAAATTAAAATGAATAGGTCCCCCTTCCACTAGCATAAGCACCTAATTCTGGTACTGCATAAGGCTTGTCCTACAAGATAAATTATTTGATTTTGGGCAAGGTTTATCTCCTTCCTGCCAAGCATTTGACTGCTTCTGAAGAGAAGCCATCACACCATAAAGGGCACAGACTGAGTCTCTTGTTCTTTCCATTTTCATCTTCTATGGAAAGGACACTCAGACCTGCAGGGTGGATCAGGACAACCCATGTGGAGGCTGTCTTCTGTGTCCTGGGCTAAGACAGAGAGAGAGCTGGCACAGGGCTGGCTAGTGGCAGAGCCTTTCCTCTATCTAAAACACAAACATTACCACGTCCTGCTGCCAAAATATCACTCACGGATGCAGAGCTGAGAGGTGGCTGCACAGGAAAGCAGCCATTAAATGCAGTAATCACAGGGCTGGAGCAGCTGTGCTGCCCTGAGCTCTGCAGGGCACTTGGATCCCAAATGAAAAGAAATGGGAAACTGTAGCTCCATTATTTCAAAGCAGATTGCATAGGAGTTAGTTCTCTGCTAGAAGGAACAGCCCTGGTCCTTCTGAGCTGGCCTGAAAACCTATGCTTATCTGTAACTGTCTTTTGGTTTAGGAAACTCAACAGAACCAAACTCACTGACTGGGAGAAACTTCCACAGATTTCAGCTTGTGCAAGTCTTTCCACTAATGCTTTTCTTACATGAAAGACAATGTGGCTGCCTGATATGTTCCCCTGCTGGGGCTATATAGATTTAATTTTTAAAGATGAAAATATGTGATGCAGTGCTCTTGAAAAATTAGAAGAACAAATGAGCCTGGAGCTCGATGTCATATGTACTGGTTCAAATGTTAGCTAAAGACTATGTGAAAGAAAAAAGAAATCTGCAATTTTTTTTAGTACAAGATCAGAGCTTAGGAACTGGCTTCACTTCTCTGACCCACTGCACTGGAGGGCACTGCTTTTCTGGCACTCTCACATGTTAACAAGGTCATCTGCACTCCCAGAATAAACTCACAATTTGTACCTGGAGTTTCAGCAGATAAAAAAAGAGAAGAAAGAGAGATTGATTTGCAAGGTTTTTACATAAAAGAGAAATTCAGAGACATTTTCAGTGTGCATGGCCCTCACTATGGTTGGGGTCTTAAGCAGTTTGCTAAGAAAGATCAGTGTTTATAGATCAGTGTTTATTTTATTTACACATTTCAGCTCCCCTTAAAAAGAAAAGAAAATCTAGCAAATAAAGTTCAGTGTCAAAAAATCCATAGCTGCACTCTTCTCTGTATTAATAAAACAAGTGGAATAATACAGATGTCCTTGAGAGTAACTGTTTCTTAGAGAGATAAGATGGTGATTAATGGGAAATCTGTTCTTGCCAGAGGTGGCTATCAGGTGTAAGCAAATAAATGGTATGGTTCCATTCTTGCAGTCTACCTACTGTAAATATTATTACTTTGGTAATAGGAAGCTCTAATATTGAAGCCCATTCAAAGGTCAAGATTCTGAAAACACCCTTGCCCTAAGGTTATTCTGTTGATGATGTCATTTACTATGATGCCATAGCAAAAGCAAATGG
Source organism: Agapornis roseicollis (assembly GCA_002631895.1). Lineage (NCBI taxonomy): Eukaryota > Metazoa > Chordata > Aves > Psittaciformes > Psittacidae > Agapornis > Agapornis roseicollis. The sequence continues at coordinate 116,514 of NDXB01006459.1, read as the reverse complement.
TATAGCAACCAATTCAATTTAGCTATAAAATAATTTCCAGAATATAATGTTATTTCTGATGGTGTCAACTGCACCTTGTCAACATTAGCCAAAGATCTTAACCTCAAGAAATGGAACAGCCTTTATGAACCTCAGTTTTAAACCTGATAAAGTGCTGGAACAAAAAAATATGGGTTATGTCCCTTCTGATGCATTTTAAGACATCTTGCTGCAGGCAGCAGTACATGTCCTGCAGCAGCTCACCTCCTTCCTAAGCACTTTGTGGGAAGCAGAACATTGCCAGGAGGCACCAACCTCCTGCAGTTCTTAGCACTTGCTGCAAGTTACTTATACAAGAGATAGCAGATTTCCAATGCTGCCTTAACTGGAGATAGAAAGACACCCTCCCTCACTCACCCTCCTGCCCCCATGACATTCAACTGTCCCTGTAGTTGTATTTATGCATTTTGTATTTCATGGTCCAAATATATTAACTAAGTTATTCTGTCAAGAAATATAAATGATGATCATTTGTTAGCTGCATCACTTGAATAATTGCATCAAAGTGTAATAAAGTTATTGAAGGGATTTATTAACCTGATGAAGTAACTCATTAAATCCTTCAAATGCATTAATGAAGGAGGAAGTGTGGGCCTTTTGGTCTAATTGGAGATGGGAAATTCTGCAGCTGGGCCAACCTGATAAAAATGATCAGATACCCCAAATCACTCAGCTAGTAATCTGGGGCATTTCTATCACTACTCTGGATTTCTGCATTATTTTTCTGACCTAAGTAGTGCTGCCTTAGAACTCAATTACTTCCTTTGTTTTACTATGGCCTGACATTACATCTGTAAGTCTACAAGTTGGGAGCTGAAGCACACATCAGTCAGTGATGAGTTTCTTGCTCCATGAAGTGTAGAAGGGACATGAGCCAAAAGCTGCCTTTTGAAGTGCACTAGAATGGCAAACTGTTGTGTTTGACGGGGCCATTGCAAGCAGTGACTTGTTCAGGTACCTATAAAGAGTGTCTGCAGTGCAGGGTGAAGAGCATACCAGGGCCTTCCTGCTGGCACACTGACAGTCTGCTCAGCAGTGAGATGCCAGGTGAGTTTTGGCTCTTCCAGCAGCCTTGGATTAAATCAGCCTCTTGTGTGAGATGTGGCTGGTGGTTCTTGTAAGTAGACCTGTCTGCTGCTAATTGAGTGTGTGGCTTGACCACACAACCTAACCCTGGTACTGTTTTGACACGTTGACACGTTGCTGTGTAAGACTTGGCTAATGAATGCAGAGGTCAAGAATGGCTGAAGTCAAAAATGTTAGCCTGGGTGTACTAATTCATTTGCACAGACAGCAATCAGTACAAGCAACCTCTGCTCAGGAGAAAAATAAAGCTGGATAATAAAAAGAGGATGCAGTGACTGAGGGAGGTCAGAGTGCAGCATGCCAGCAGGCTTCTCTGAGGATCAGCCCTGGGATCACCTGCTGCATTTCCAAGCAGTTTGTTATCCATTTCCTATCTGCAGAGCATCTGTTTTAAGCCAGAGCTGATCCCTTTTATAAGGTTGTTAAAGATTAGGAAAACCACTGCATGAGTACAGGCTGCACTTTTCCAGTTTGCAGCATTAAAAAGTTTCCAAGTACTTAGATAGCATTACTATTGGAGCTGCTGCTATAGTGGGGTCTACCATATGGCTATAGCTGTGTGGCACCTGGGCTGTAAAAAGGGGAGCTGGAGAACAGACAATTATTTCTAGCATTACGTGTGGCGTGGCTGATTTATGGTGGGCTGGAATCAGCAGCGTGAAATGAGGGTACTTACAGAACTGGTTTTTATGATCAGGTGGCAGTCTGTGGGCTTCTGCTGACTGATGACATTCACAGGACTAGGACATCTGAGAAACAGAAAACTCTGGTTTCAATCCCCTGTCAAGGAGTTTTTATTAGGAGGTCTGCAAACATGCAATTTGTGTCTTACTGGTAGTTCCTGTGCCCTGGGAAAATGGAAGCTGGTCTTTGTAGTTTAAATCAATTAGAAAAAGGATGTAGGATGCCTTTTTTGTTTTAGGCACATATTTTTCATGGTTGCATTCCAGATAAAATGCTGTTCTGTCAGGGATTCTAATCACCTTTCAACCATTTATGTAAAATACATGTCTCCGAAAGAGGTAATGAATGTGATATCCCTGAGGCTTGAAGACTGCTGGGATGTGAAGTGCAACTGTAATGAAGTGAGATGTGGGCATTATTCTCAGGCATGAGGCTTCCCGCCACCACTGACTTGGCTGCCACATTGTGTGTCTGAGATGTGGGAGACAAGGTACAGAATGTGCAAAGTCGAAATAAATTCACTCTACAATGCTTTACAGTAAGGTCACCTCTGATATAAGGCTAGTATTTAATGGCCACCAGCTTCATTATAAATCTGTTTTCAGGAGCATCTGCTCTGTTGAAATAGTGAGTCTTGGGAGAGGTGGAAAGATTGATTTAAGAGACCTGTGAGGTGAGCAGGTGGGAAAGAGGAGGGAGCAAATGTGTCTTGTCGAACCATGACATTTCAGGTGATCTACATATCACTGCCCATCTTTTGGACCTCAGCCCCTGCTCTAAATAGCTATTTAAGAACTTGGAATTGACAGCCAGAGCAGGAGCCAAGACCTGCTGCAGGCTGGGCAGCATCTCCCCTTCCCAGGTGAGCTGGCTCCAAAGGAGACACAACATGCTGCAAGGAAACCTGTCTGTTCCCTCGTTACTTCAGCTGCACATGGACGTAGGCAGATGCTGTTCCTTGCTAGGGAATGCATCAGTTGGCGATTTGGAGCTGCACCTGTTCTTAGCTAGAACATCACAAGAAGTAGTATTAATTTAAATTTTCAGTCATGAATTTCATTCCCTGCTAATGCTGAGAACATACTGGTTTTGGCATGGATAGGTTAACTAAGAAGAGAAAGCATTTGTCACCTTTACTTCTATTTGTAGAAATGAAGTGGAGCAGTTAACCAACATGCATTGCTTAGAAAATATGCTCCCTTCTATGTTCACGTAAAATAGAACTTCTGAAATAGTTACTTTTTATTAGTGCTTCTTAACTGTTGAATAAAATGGAACATCAAGATAAGAGAACACAGGCACGTTCCAGGCATAATACATTCTGAACATGCTGCTCTCATCTAAAGAATCTAAGACTTAAATATGTCAATATCATATTATTAGTTTGTTACTGTGTTTGCTGTTCTGAAAGCGATGAAGTGAACATGACTTAGAATTTCAAAAAACTTAAATAGAAAATCTATATAATTATTGAAGCAATATAAACCAGGAAAATTGTAATGGCTTCCAAACTAGAGTGCATCTGACAGTCCCCATTTCTCAGCTCTCTGAGTCTGGTACAATTTTGTGTAAGTAAGTCTGCTATTTTGAGAAACATTAGCTCTTGTCTCTCCCTTTTACAGTCTGCTAAATAGGCTGTATATCTTCTAACCTTGCAGATGACAAAATGCACTCCTTCACCACAGCCTACACAGTGCTAGATCATTTCAACCTTTTTGGGTAAATGACACACAACTCTATAACTGCGTGATTAGGACCATAGATTACCAGATTACAGCTACAAATCTTCACCATAGCTACCACTCACTTGGCAGAAATAGTGAAGTTTCATCATTTATTCTCATGTAGAAAACATGCTGTGAAATGCAACCTCAAAGGTCACTGGGATGGCATTTCCTTTTGTGGTCCTTAGTAAACTCACAGCTAATGCAGCAATTACACAGCCCAATTACCTCCATGTTGGCTTCAGAGAATTTCTTGTCCAAAGTCTGGACAATTGGATTCCACTCCCTTCAGTTAATAAGTGAGGTAGACTAAGCTATTCATACAATTGTCAGACATTTCTGAAACAGGCTATTCGAGCAATAAGGGCCCATCTGAATGAGGAAGTTGTGCCAACAGAACTTGAATGGGTTATTTAAGTAGCACTAAAAGGACGCGTGCAGAAAAGGTGCATGTGCACTCTTATTTCAGTGCTAGTTTTATCTAAATTAACCTGTTCTGATTCCACCTAAATCCTACTTAAATGGAAAACATTGTCCAGCTTTTTATATACATATAGTCCCCATGAGATTTGCATATATATACATCTATAAAAATACAAATTACTGTTTCCGAAGCAGTTCCTCAGCTTGTGAGCTATAGTCACATACTCAGATAGACTTTGGAGGCATTGTACAAACTAATACATTTCCTTTGTTAGCTAACAAGGGGGGGTTTGACAAGCTTTCATTATAACCACATTTGTATTATAGCTGCTAACTTGTGAGTTGCACCACTTTGGAAGCTAGAAAAGGAACTGGTATAATGTATTTATTTGGCAACAGTCCAGCACTGATACATGCTCTTCAAATCACAACATGTTTGACTGAAATGAAGCCAAATTTTTAGAAAGGAGAAAAGCTAAACTGTAATATGTTAGTAGGGGCTGTATCGCTATTACAAGTTCCAGCTCTTTGTTCAGTTAAAAAAAGAAGATAGCTACATTTTGATACTAAGCATATTGGCGTTATTATCCCTTTTCCCTGCTCTCCATTTTGCTTTCCTTGGAGGAAATAATGGGTAGAGCTGCTTTCAGGAGGTTGAACTATAGGTACCTGAGATGTACCTGCCAGGTGTTGAGCAGAGTAGAACGGCATTTAACAGTGGTCCCTGTCTGCCTGCCCCCTGGAAAGGTTTGCTTCCAAAACAGGAAGATTTTGTCTGGTTCGTTTTGTCTTTGCAGGTCGTTTTCCTGTTTATTTCATTTATACCCCATTGGCATTTAAAATGATGCCTGCTGGCTTTAGATGTATTTCAGCTCTCACAAAAATTACTCTAGGTTATTTCTTCTTTTCTGAAGTAGACAAAATGAAATCACTCATTTATGGATAGCCCTGAATTCCATCTTGTTTCTGTTTGTATGCTCATGTGCAGCTATTACCAACAGTAATGGTGACCTTGGATCTTATTTAGCATTGTCTTTAGGTTCCCAAATGTTGGAAGAGACATATAGGCATCTCTTTTTTTGTACAAGAGACTTGCACCACCTATGTCCAAAATATCCTAAATGTAGGAACCTTTAAGGCATGCCACAAATATTTGCATGGGAAGAATGCTGGAATGTACTAAGTGTAGGGTAGCCAGTGCAGTAGGACAAGAGATGGTGGTTTTGAAGATACGTGGCTGTGTTACTGGTGGAAAGATTCTCTCACTGCTGCTCAGACATTAGCTGTATTTCTGGCTTTGTGTTGGAGTATCTGTGGCTTTGGACCAGCATCTGCTTTCTTATTTTAAAAGTGTAAAAGTAGAATCACATAAACAGAAGGAAAAGCTTAAGAGGAGCTAATAAAACTGTTAGATTAATACAATGTATAAACTTGAGAGGAAATGTGTTATTCAAAGTCAACTGCATAAGCAGAGCTGCCAGCTTTAAGGAGGAAGGTAGTGGGTTATATGTGAGAAGAAACTTCTTGATGAGATGAATGAGAATTGCTTTAGCAGTTTAAGCCCTGACAATGAAAATGTTCCAAGAAAAGACTGTGATAATCTGTAACAGGGTTGGAATAATACTCTTGCTTGCCTACAATTCAGCCCTCACTCTAATGATTGTCTGATATGTCTCACAATCCTGCAATTAATCTGTCACTGTCACAAGTACCAGGAATACAATATATTCCTAAAGTAAGCAAATTAAACTTCTAAAACAAATTAATCTTCTTACAGCAGGTAATTTCAGGATGATAATTCATGCATGCAGCATATTTTACTACTGGTAATCAGTATTACTACTACATATCATCCAAACATATTAACAAATACAGTAACATAAACCAGCTTTTTTCCTGTCTCTGTAATACTTGCAGTTCATCTCTGGATTTCCATCCATTTCAGTATTACTCTGGAGTGATACATGTAAACGTATCCAGATTTTCACATTCCTGCCTCACAAGATAGAAAACTATTCAATTATTGTGTTTCATACATGGAAACCTCCACCAGTGTCACCAGAAGTTGGAATGGAAATGGCCATTTGTTGTGCATGGTACTTAAGAGAATTGTACATTGGTGCCCTCTACACACACTCTGCAGAACTGCATTACTTTGGATTGGTTTGAAATAAACTTGAAAACTCTATGTGATAGATTTAAATAATTAAGCAGTATTTCAGGAGCTAGATGAAATGAATGAACCCTTGCAATAACAGAGTTATATTTTATTAGATTTTAAAATAGCAGAATATGCTATTTTCCCTGAGTAGAAGTGCTATTGATTCAGTATTGCCACCAATGATTTACAACTTTTTCCGCAAAACTCCCTGTTTTCTCTAAAAAGAAGTGTCCTCCTTTCTAATTATATCTTATTCCTGTTAATTATGGCTACTTTATTTAGAAAATGATGAATTCAGGAATCTACTTAAAAAAATAAGTAGATATATATTAAGTAGATATACAGGAAGTGGAAGCACAGTGCAGAGGTCCTTTCAGAGCAGAAGCTATTTACCACCTGATTGTAAGACACCAGTGAAGTAAATAGGATGAGGGTGAAATTGTAAATGTTTAGGAGAACAGATTATTAGATAGCAGAAATAAAAAGTGACTTACAGTTGAACCAATGCACATGGACTGGGCTTCAGATTACCTTGAAGTCAGCAGTTGCTGTGAGTTACTGGTGAGAACTCAGGTGAGAGGACCTAGCAATAACAAACACCATGTGTCAGACAATTAAACAACAAAAAAACCTTGTTTATAATAAGACCCAAGAGCTGATGGGAATCAAATGATCAGTCAAGCCATGTTATAAAAAGCACTCCAGCTATCCATTTTAGCAGCAAGTCCTCTTTACTCTCCATATGTTTCATACTATATAATAGCCTCAAATCTGCTGCCTGAGCCTTCTCATCATCTTGGAAGACAGCAGGCTTACACTACACACAATGGTAAGATGCTCTCACTACTGTATCCTGACACTTTTAAAAGTGATGTTTGTTGTTGGAAAATCATGCAGAGGAGTAAGTGTTATATGAAGCCTAAATGGAGCCCCACTGTTTCTTTGTGTGCTTTCCCAGCTAACAGCACTGCTGATAGACAGCACTATTAAGCAGTCATTAGCACCATAGCTGAAAGCTTGGCTTCTGCTGATAATAACAGGCAATTCAATATTTTGAGCCTGTGTAAGAAAGAGGGCACCTAAATGAGAATAATGAGGTCATTCTATGACATGCCTGAGGATATGAAACCATGGGTAACTTTTTAGCCCGCTTGAGATGTGAATACATTACATTCAACTATGACAGATTATTTCTAGCCTTCAAAAACAAAGCATCTTCCGTTAAATCCCACCATAGAACACAGCAGATACAGTAATCAAAACACCAATGCCCCCATAAAGCACAACCTTCGAAATAATTCTAAGACAATCAAAAAGAAAACATAGCAAGGGCTTGAGATAGTGTCAGGAAAACAGCAAAATGTAATAGCAAAGATTAAAAGGGTTCTATGATAAAAAGATTGCTTCCAATTCTGCACAATGTTTTCTTTCAGTGAATGAGATTCATGGGCTATTTGGGCTTTGAAAAGATGAACAAACTGAAATTTAATTTCAGACCTGCAGCTTGCTTGGAGCAATTCTGTTTCTCTTAGAACAGACTCACTTTCTGTTGCAGACGGGCCCACCACCTCACAGCAGGTTTTGCACCACGGGGCTATTTCAAGATTCTTTATGTGATTGAGCAGTCTGGGTTTGAGTGGGGCTATGCTGTAGCTGTCTATTAGGCAGGACATCGTTCTGCTTCCTACCTATATTAGCCCACAGGTTGTATTAGCCTATGACCTGCCTAGGTCTATGTATTAATACAGTTCAGTGTATTGGTCAGATTTGCTGCTTAACAGTCTCAAAGTTTACAGCAGCGATAGGAAAAGTCTTCCTTTTTTTCTGGTTGCTCTCCATGGTTGCTTCCTATGTTTCTGATTACAGAGGGGGTGCTCTGCGAGAGTGTTACACAACTTTCAGGCTGTGTTACTGAACTAAAGAAGCCTGCTGGCCCTTAGCTCTCTTTCTTCTTCTGGGAAACTCAATAACTTTTGCTAGATGAGATGTTTGTGTGTCTAGTTTAGCTTCAATTTTACTGTATTTTCATTTTGTGTTGAGTGGTGTCATATGTATGTAGTTATGGGAGATCTGTGATATACCACTTATTTTTATTTAGCTTCAGCTTCTGTATGGTTTGTTTAACGTTAGCACTCAAATGCACAAGCACAGCTGCTACGAACTCAGTGCTCAGCTTTGGAAGCTCGCTTTTGCCATGGGCATGCATAGCAGGTCCAGCTGATAGAATACCAGGAGGTGTTGCCTGCACTGGGGAGGACCTTTCCTTTCACTGGCTGCTGTAGGGTCACCTTCATACACCATGAGCCTGGGGAGAGAGGACTTGGGCACAGGGTCCTTTCCTCGGGAACCCCTGAAAACTTGTAGAGGCTTCAAGGAAAGGAGAGTGGTTGTGAGACCAAAGGCAGGTAAAACCACTTTGCTCTCAGAGACCTCTGCTTACTGGTAGGTGGTTTCTCTTTGTGCCCATACATGCATTACCCTAGAGGGAAACCAACTGGCAAGTTTTCTCCGTTCTAGTTTCTCTCCTTTTAATTTCCATTTTCTTGGTATTCTTGATTTTTCACAAAGGATTAACTTGGCAGTTCCATTTAGACTAGAAGAAAAGCTTTAATTCAAATTATTGAGGGACTTAACAGGCTGTGTTAAACTTTTTTACTTCATCTAGCCCTCAAGCTTATTAAAGTTATTCTTTCGATTAAAGATTGAGTGATTGCTCTTTTTTTAGTGGATACCTTTAAGATTAACCCTCTTCAATATTGTAACTGGGAGTAAGATGCACATGTCCTACTTGAAAGGTGGTTACACATAGTGTTTGTTTTATAATCCTGGTGCTTCATTAGAAGTTTGCTGGTTATGAATTATCTACCAGTTCAAACATAACTGTTAATTCGGATTACCTCTAATCTTGAATCACTAACAATTCTCCCTGAATTTGAACAAAAGACTATCCCAGAAGACCAGGAAGGTAGAAAAAGGGACTGTGTCATGGTATCTTTTTGATACATAAAATAAAGCCTTTTAAAATATGCCATAGATTTTAAATACATTGGTAGGTCATTAGGAGAAAGCATAAAATGAAAAAAATGGGCAGAAACAGGCCCTGAGAGCTGCACCTGGAAGATTTTGACTCATCTTTATCATAGTCATGATTTATACCTTGGGCAGGCTTGTTTTCAAAGCTGGAAAAGTGGTTCTGCTGTTCATTAAATAAACTGCATAAGCCATGATATTTAAATATAACATGTATCCATTAAAGACTGTAAAATCTGTGAAGTTCTATTAATAGCCAGCAGCTAATACAGACTGTCATTGCAGGAGGCAGGTCTGGCTGTCCAACATCAAGCGGTGGCTTAAGCTTTACTTGTATTTCAGACATATTTTTCCTTATGCACTGGATTAATCTGCTTCTGCATTTGGCTAGGAGGAGTAAGAGATGACTCACTAGGCGAGATTTCCCACTACTTTAACTCTGTTCCTTTATGTACTGAACCTTTAGATTTCTACAGCATGTCCTGTCATATTCATTGTGTGTTTCTAGAACCCAAGCAGTCAAAATTAGGTCACACAGGAACATTAGATCTTAATATTTTAGGTCTCAATCTTAGTTAATATTTTTTTTCCTAATCCTTACATTTACAGGGAGAATTAAAGCTGTACAGAAAGACTCCAATGCTAAATAAACGCTAACTAAAAAGAATTCAGATTGTACTGTCTTCCATCTCACAATTTTTGGGTCAAATACGGGTTTTTTAAACAATTTGAGTTTTTGTCATCATGAGATCAGTGACAAAGTGCTGTTAACAGAACCTAATCTGCAGAATCTTAAACTCCTTCTAAACTCCTTTTAAACTCTTTCATTGAATGATTTTATTTGGCAGAACAAAATAATTGTTTGTCTCAAGTACAAAAATGCTATTGAGAAGAAAATCAAGCTGGTCTGGAATCTGCAAACTTAAGAATTATTCTCTTCTGGATTCCATTATATCTGAATCATCTTATTTTTAAATGGCTATGTAATTTGGATCACAACGATTCTGAAGTTCTGCAGTGGGCAAGAGTTCTCATGAAAATATCCCAATGCCAACTCACTACCATGTTATGACACTGCTGTCCATGAGAGGTAATTATGACAAGGAAGATAATCTACCAATCGTAAGAGTTGCTTTGTTAAATTATGACTTTTTCCATTGATTTTAATAGAATGGATTTGCCTTTCTAGAATTTTTTTGCAAAGGAGTTAGGTGTCTAATAATAACCGGTGTGTTTTTTTTTCTCCTCTAGTGTTCATAATGGCTTCTGGGCTTTTGGTTTACCCTTTTGGTTTCAACTCTGCTACTGTGAAGAGATTCTGTGAGAATTCAGACATCTACTATGCAGGAGACTGCCAGATTGGATGGGGGTATATGCTGGCAATTGTTGGGGTCATGTTGTCTGTCTTTTTACCATTCTTTGCAAAATATGCACCAAAAGAGCACATATCTCCAACTCCAATACCTACTATTTTATAGTATTTTATTACTGTTTAAGAACAGAACATTCCTGTCTACAGGCAATGGGCAGAAATTCTTATAGCACTTCCATTTAGCTGTATTGCTAAAGAGAAAAAAAGGAGACAGGGAAGAGAAGGTCAGAATCACAAAGACCAAAAGTGCATTGATAGTCTTCCGTAAGTATGAGCAGCAAACTCTGGAATTGAAGATTAATCAGCAGCCTTTACACTGCTCTAAACATATAGTGGCATAATGCCTTAGACAAAAACAATCTGTTTATCCTCAAAACATCTGTCTACCTCCCAGTTTCTTTTGTCTCAAACTTGTAAGTCTTTTAAAAGCTTCAGTTCACTTTTTATATATTATTGTCAAAACTTTTATGAACCCAGTAATTTTAAAAGTCAGTAATGATATTTTGTTACAATTATTTTGATTAGTGAAAAAGCACCTGCCAGTAGCCATGGCCTAAAATTAAATATCTGAATATCTAAAAGGGACTGTATACAAGAAAAAGGTTTCTTTTTAATCTATATATATTACTGGAACCTGCATATTGCAAGTTGTCAGCACACATTTTAATACTTATCTAATATTCAAGATTTAGTCATCTTCATGAAGACTTGCATAAAATTTTGATTACATTTTTTCAGAGAGAAAGAGAGAGATATCTGACTACTTCAAAAGGCTTCATGATGGTTTAGTTGTTTAACAATAGGGAAAAAAGTTGTTTTCTGTATTTCTTAAATTATCATTTAGGTAAACTTTACAAAATTATTTGAACTATTATAACTGGAGATTTGGGGGTTTGTTGTATGTTTCTTAAGGCTGAAAAGAAAAATCTGTTTATGAAAACACCTGATGGCCCTCATATGTAATGAAAATACAAGCCAGAATGAACTAGATTCTAAGATTTCCATTTCTAGTAAGAGCCCATTATTGTGAAAAACAACCCCAAAAGTGAAATGCTACTGAACCAGATTAATAAGAATCTCATGTTGTGTCAGAACCTGTAAACGGCCATATTTCATGAGTCTGTATGTGAATTTTGTGAAGTCTGAGTTTCACAATAGCACTGAATTTATTACTATCAAGCACTGAAATACGTGCACTTGATTGCCTTAAGCAAAAGAAACATTGGGTTCTAATCTCACCCCACTGTTAGGTTTTTCATTTAAATTAAAATGGAATTCTAATTCTATGTTCATCTTTATTTTCTATTATTTATTTTAAAAAAATAATCACATAGATTATATTTAATTCAGAGCTGTACTTCTTAGTTTTGTATTTTGGCACAAACCAAGTGATCAAATTTATTATTCTTCACTTAGCTGAGTCCAACTGATTCCTGACTTTATTTTTTTTCTGAATGAAAAGGGTACATGAAAGGACAGACAGAGACATGTTGAGGATGTATAAGAAAACTCAAACAGAACAATCACTGTGTTTTAATAAATGTCAAAGACTTCTGCAGCCTTGTTTACATTCCTCACCCTTCTAAACTTCAATGGAACATTGCATTGTTATCCAAAGCAATTGTCTGTTGTTACATTTTTATGCACTCTAAAAGCAAATCTTGTATGTAAAAGTAACAACTTCCAATACTCATCTTTGAAAGTGAGATTTCAGCGTGGAATTAAGTACACTGAGAGAGAGAGCACAAGCTATGTGGGTTTGCTCACAGTGACTAAGGAATTAGATCTTCCACATAGTTAACAAAATAGGTTGAAGGAATGCCACTAAAGTAAGAAGAATAAATTTCAGTAACTTCTGTATAGTAGTGTACTTTTCAGTAACGGCTTTTCAGTAATGTTGTTTTTTTCTTAATAAATGGCTGAAATTGATAATGTTCATAAAAGAGTCAGCAAAGTGAGGAATAACGACCAACATGTAAAGAGAAAATAATCATCGTGAAGTAGAGAGACAGAGATGCAGGCTTTTCTTTCCTAACCAACCTGTGCCTTTACTGTAGAACCATTATACAAGACAGGATCAATATGGTTAAAAAAACGCAACAACAATCAACCAACAACTGGAAAACGTTGTGTGATGTGTATAAACTGTATTATGTAGGGGGTTTCTGTTTTGTGTAATGTTTACGACTGTTCACTTACTGTTTCACTAGAAAAAGTGATTTGTTAGTGTAAAGTAGAAAATTTTTCTGCAAAGATTTAAACATGGAAAGTAAAATTATTTTAGATTTTTATTAACAGCCATAACATACCTAACAGACATAGATGACTGTCATATCTTTCACATGTGCAGAACTGGAACCATCAATCAGACAACTGAAATCAGTAGGACTGCATCACTGATGCCACACACAGATGCTTGCAGGGCTGCTCCCACAGCTGCAGCTTCCGTTGTAGTTTTAAATTACTGTTACAGTGGAGTCTTACAATTTACAACACTGCTGTACCAAGTCCTTTACTACTTAAAACTCAACTTCTCCTGTTGTGAACATTGTTCAGCTTTACATCCTGTAATACTCTGCATCTTTTATGAGTTAAGCTAATGCTTCCATTTGGAACTTTAATATTTTATAATATATAAAGGACATCAAATATATGTTTATGACCTCTACAGCTGGATAGACAAAACTCCCCTTGAAACACCCACACTCAGAACCAGCTTAGCACAGAAGGAAGAGAAGTGATTCTTAAGCAGTTAGTAAAGCACATACTTCAAATCCTCAGCTGGAACCTTGAGGGGGGTGTTGCTAACCACACATATGCTAACACTGACAGATCACTTTTTTAAATAAAGACTGTCTGCGTGTTAAACTGTGTAAAAGCGTTTTTCTGTTAGAAGTCAAATGGTTTACTGGACCAGGTTCAAGTTTTATTCTAAATACATAATTTTTTTAAGTGTAACTAAAGGCTGTATTTTCCATTAATGTGTTTCTGTGTTGACTAGCTGGCTCCTTTTTAGAATATTAACTGTTTTCTGTATTTGACTTGTTGGATACAATATTTCAATTATTTTAAATGTGAAATTTCCAACTGCCAACACTGTATAATAAAATAAATTTAAAAAGATACCACACTGTTCAGTGTTTTCTTGACAACTCTTTTGTTTTACAATTCCCAATAGATCTGGTACAAAGCTTTTGAAGTAAGGAAACTAGCTAAGGGAAAAGGAAGAAGAAACAGCAGGAATAATCTATGAAAGTCAATGTTTGAAGGCAAAGACACATAAACATGCATATGGACTATCCCTCATGAAAGGTGTTGCTATGGCAAAAGCAAGGAAGTTCTGTGTTCAAATAATTATTTCTCCCCAACTTCCTCAGAGTCCTTGGGCAATCTTCCTACAGCTTCAGGGTCTGCTGCTGTTTTATACAGGTGTTATACTGATTATTTAGTTAAGAAAACCCCTGAATCAGATAACATATCAACAGGAAACATATGATAACATATACAGCTGCATCCTGTGAAGTCTTTCTGTATTACCTATTATGTTTATTTCTAGAAAAGCTTTTACACATGTTCTTGTAAGCCAACAAAGGAAAGGGAATCTGTTAGCTGGAACTGAAGTGGAATAAAGACTACCTTCTTACTTCCTACCAAAAAGTAGTTTTAATGCAACATGCAGAGTCAACAAAAACTTTGCAAAGAAGAATACAGTCAATATCTTTAAACAGGTATGTCTAAATACTGAAGAAAATGAAAAGCAATGGCAATCTGAATTAGGATTGATGATCTTTTTCGAAGCCACTTGCACTACTGCAAAGCTTAAACATTTTAATTCAAAATTTCTCCAGTAAAATCTAATCTACTAGCTAGCAAACTCTTGTTATTGCATATTTAACTGGAAAAGATAAGCTATAAAATGTAGTAGTGAAAATAAAACACTGTTACTAACCTTTTTGGTGCACCTGTTACTAACATTTGCCTGATAACACAGTATAGTGCTATTTAGAATTACTGAATCATATTTTCAGTATTAGTGTTGGCAAATGCTTTAGGATATTCAGCCTTTACTGGTAATCGTTAGTGAAAATTGGTTCTGGACAACCCTTCCGACTTCTAAATTTCATTCACTGTTTTGACATACGTTGTCATCTCAACATCTGCAATTTTAACAAATTCTTGGAAAGTGTTTTGTTCTTGAATAGTTGCTGGTCTTACAGAGACACACTTTAAAATGTTCTTTTTTGCATCATAGCTCCCCATGCACCTGTGCACGTGGCCTCTAATTAGTCTTGGAAGCTCCCGGTCCTTCATCAAAAGCATAATAAAGAAATTAAGAAATTGTATCACCTAACAGAAAAGCTTTCTAAATGTCTGAAGTCTACATCACAGATGGAATTCAAATCAGTTTTTTGGTATCAACTGAAGCTGAATTGAAAGTCCCATGTTTTTTGCTGAAACAGAAGTCTGAGGATGCCTGAATAGTTACTAAATTATTGCTCTAAAGCAGGCTGGGACAAGATGGTATAAGCATCCAGCTTCCCTTTTACATAGTAGTTTTCTGTTTTATCAGAACAGCCTATTATTAGCCTCATAAATTAGAGCTAGTGGTGTCTGTGTTACATACAGACACAGAATACTTACAATTTCATAAAATACACAAGGCAGACTCTCTTTTCCATCTCTCAAAAGGAAATTCTTAGCTCCATGTTTTCCAGGTGTGACTGCAGAATCCAGGGTGCCTGCAGTATGCATCAAAAGATAAATCACGATGCAAACATCAGAGCAGTACTAAGTATAACACACAAAGATACCATGACAGCATCCACACACCAAAGTACTAAGAGATAGAAAGTCAGCATCAGCTTTCTTTGGAAGAACTTGTGCTGACAGCTTTGGAAGTTCCAATACTATTATGTGCTTTATACAGTCTTTTGGCAGTACAGTTGCATGACACTGCGTGACTAAATGTGGTTTTCAGAACTGTCACTGTAAACAGGTTATTCCCTCCTTAGGCAGAGCACAACACAATTATCTAAGTTTTTCATATGCAAATCAACTTTAAATATTTGTGACCCGGTCAAAGTAATAGTTTTCTGGGATGCCATTACATTGTATATTCTTACCTTGATTTAGTCATTCCAGTCTTTCATCATGTTCATTTCTCAAGTAACATCAATTAAAAACCAAAATGAAACACATTGAAAGCCATCTGTGTTTAAAAGTGCTCCAGACTCGATCAATTGTATTAAAAATTACTGTAAAACTGTACCTCTCTACAGAAGGTTCCTATTAAATAGGAAAAATTATGGTAACACATTCTAAAAACAAGGAAAGAAAATGAACAGGATAGAAAGAGCTTAAATGTTGGGGAATGACCATATTATTAATTTTGTACCTATTTTAGCCACCATTGATAGCTGAATGGATGCCCAGCAAGACAATCAGAATGCTCAAGCTAGTATTTGAGTATTTCACCTATTGTTTCTACAGTTACTTAAATTTTCTCTTGGCTATTGTCATACCATTATTATCAGTTATAGCACAATCTTCCATGCTTACCTAAAACTTCAAATAGCAGTGCTATTTTATAAGCGTATTGACTCCAGTGCCTCATACTTTCAATGACTGCAGATATGATACGCAAAGAATTCTTTTTTTCCCTAATTTTTAATTGAGATGATGGAAGTTCCTTTCAGAGGAAGATGAAGACTCAGGTCAGAGATACACACACAATTTTAAAAGACACATAGGCATTTAGATATTATGTTAAAAATCCAGTATTTACATTAAAATTAGTCTACAAACAACTCCCTGCCAATTTATCTGATCCCACTGAGGACTGTAGGTTACTATAGTATGAAAACCTCAATTCTAAGTTTTCAGAAATGTAAGGGTTTTCTAAGGCAGGTAGGGCTGATGAAAGCCTCATCTTCCCTCAATTTCCTTTTTTTACTGTTTCCTTCATTGTATTTTCCTATTAACTCTCTCCATAAGTTTACCTGACATTTGTCTTCTGGAACACAGTCAAATTTGTTTTCATTTATTTTATTTTGCTGGATATTGTAGGTAAATCTATATGCCAGACTATGATCCTGCAGACTTCTTGAAACAGTGTTAGGTTTCATTGGCCATTGACCTTTAGATGTTGATGTTTGGCCAGTTTCTGTTGTTTTCAGAAGTTGGGATGAATTACAGTTATTAGGGGGTTTTTGCTGCTGAACAGTTTTCACACTATTTGAAAGGTTCTCAAACTTTCGAATTCCACTCTGAGGTCTTGAATCTTTCATGTTACTTAAAGGAGCGTACTCATTTCTATTCCAAACTTTAGCATTGGGACTCTTCTCTTCCTCCCTGCAGCACAACATAAGGTAGTTCAGTATCACAATATCTATTCCAAACACTCAGATATGTAATTTATGTCTGTTAAAACAACTTACATATTGTTGGTTTAGCTTTAGAAACATCTGTTAAATATTCAGACTCAAAGCACTAGAGGATATACTAAAATTTACCTGTATACAGGGCAGTGATCATACCTGTCCTCAAATCCAGCTGAATTCAACAGGCCTGAAAAGCTTGCTCAGTTATTGTCCCACCCTCTATAAGGGATCTTTCTGACCTAAGATTCACTATTTTTCCATAACTCTCTAAATAAGAAAGCTTTCTCCTGAGAGTGATATTTCCAAATTTTTCTATAACCAGCACTGAAGAAACCATTTTAAAACAAACTCTAGTCCTGACCTTATTATTTCTAACACACTTTTTTATAAAGGCACTCTGAAGTTTCTTCCACTTCCATTCCATTTTGCCTTTGAAGGCACTTGTTTGAAACATTAATTTTCTTTTTGCCATTGGAAAGGAATAGGAGGAAACAAGGAGAACAAAAAGACAATTACAACATTGCTAGCAGTTTTCCAGCCAGCTCTAAGCTTCTGAATCTGTAAGCTTTTCCTAGATTTGTAAAAGCACAGTGTTCAAATCATATCCAATTTTGATTAAATGTTTTGATATAAAATTGCCCTAATGTACACTGATAGAAACTTATTTGAATCTATTGGTAAAATTGGAAAGTGGGCAAAACTTTAAGGAAAGGGGAATCTCAAAAAAAAAAAAACCATCTAAAACCAGCAAAATTCAATCAGCTTTTATAGTAAGACTGAATTTTAGGCCTGACAACAAGGCTACATATTAGGTCTAATTAACAGACCTCATTAGGTACACTGGAAAGATACTGGATTGCTGTGGGTTTTCCTTTGCAAGCATAATGTAATTATTTAGGACTACAGTGACGA
Source organism: Agapornis roseicollis (assembly GCA_002631895.1). NCBI lineage: Eukaryota > Metazoa > Chordata > Aves > Psittaciformes > Psittacidae > Agapornis > Agapornis roseicollis. The sequence goes on along the minus strand of NDXB01006459.1, from coordinate 98,703 downwards.
TCTGAGAATTGACAGGGTCTCTGAATGCTACAATAATGTGGAAAAATCTAAGATAAATTTTCACATGAGAAAATTTTTGTTAAGGAAGGAGAAAAAAAATTCAGGATGCCACCAACCTGCAGGCATGGAAGTTTTTTCCAGTATTTGCTAAATAAGACTTTGATGCATTTGGTGGTTTCATAAGGGAAGGAACCATTGCATGTTCTGTTTGTCTTTCAAAGATAAGTTTAAAGTATCAGTGACACAGTTGCAGCCTTATTGTAAGAGACACATGGATGATAGTTTTTGAAACAATTAGTACCCAAATAAATATTAACATACAACAAATAACATGCTTTTACATACCCATTGCTTGCTGCTTTCTGTAATTCAGCCACCTTTGGGTTTGCAGATCCCCAGCCTAATTATGAAAAGGCAGAGGATTGAATAGGGATACAAACTGAAAAGATTGGAAAAGTAACATGTCTACTTAGGGCTCCTACTCTTCATCTGCTTAATGTTCCACAAATTGTCTCACAAAGGGAGGGGAAAGGGAAAAAGAGTGAGGGAATGTGATCCTTTGATATCTGTAATTATAAGGCAACTTCTAACAAGTAGGTTGCTTCTCCAGACAATGGCTAAGTTACAGACATTAGACTTATAAGCACAGACTCCTACTTTATTATAAATAAACTTGTTTATTTTATCTCATACAAAACATAATTATAGTACTAAAGGCAGAATTCTGCATCATTCTTCCCAAGCACAATTTGAAGAACAAGTTCTCTTCTGTATTACAAGAAAGACATCTTATAAATGTTTCTTCTTGTAACACAGAACTTGAATGTTGATTGAAATCAACTGAAAACAAAAGGTCAGAGTTTCAAGAGACTCTATTTAAATGCCAGTGCTACTTTATTCTCTAACAGACAAAGAGTCAAACTCCCTCTAGGCACAAAGTATAAAAAGCTCAATTGTATAGAGGAGAAAGAAATTTCCTGGAGGACATTTTTTACATAATGAACTTTTCAGAGATAAATATAATGGATGCATGTAGTACTTGATAAAGACAATGTCTAATTTAATAAAATACAATCATAAAGTTAAGCTCTACTTGGACGTAGAACCAATTAGAAAAGAAAAAGGAGGTATCATATTTACCAAATGATGTGGGAGAAAAGTCGTAAGTACAAGTCCCAGAACTGGTTCCTGGCTCATTTTTAAGTGGATTTGAAGTCAGGGGCTGCCTATTTCGTTTCTTCTGATTGAACAGAGGTACAGGCAGATAACCTAAAATTAAAAGTCAAATAATACTATACCAATAGCAAACAGAGACACAATCTACATTTAAAAATATGTAAATAAAATTATTCATTTTAAATCTCCTATAGGAATTAATTTCATTAACACATAACAGACCAGCCACTGCCTCACAGAATTTATATTCCCAACCCTCTGTCCTGCAAATAATCCCATGAACAGAACATTTCCCTCTGACCAGTGCCCTGACCCCATTCAGCATCTTGCCTTGTGCTGAAATAAAACAGATAAGCCATGCAAGTCCACTTGGGCAGTGGGGCTCTAGGGCTGAATATATAGCCTCGATGAATATTGCATGTGTGTATCACACACATATATATGTATATATAAGCCTAATGAGGCATGAATGGTAAAGCACAAAAGAATGCTTGGTACCTGCTGTGTTGCGAGTTGGAGCATCAGCTACACTCCTTTTCATTTCTCTTCTCTGTCTTAACAGGCAACAGCGTATTGATTACTCCAAATTTGCTGTATGGAAGTTAGAGAAGCAAAGTAAACTATTTCATGTTGTAATACCCAGATTTTACATGCTTTGATGCCAGTTTCTTTTAATTCTCTATACACCCAATTGTACTGGATTTAGAAGATCCAGGGGCACACAAATAACATGCAATTGTTCTTCACAGATTAAGGGCCCAAATGATTATGTTTCTAAGTCAAAGTTGCATTCTGTCCTTTAAATGCTGTAGAAATACTGAATTCACTTCTGCATTTAGATGTACATCTATATTCAAATACAAGGAATGCTTTTTATCTCCTGAAAAGAGAACACTAATAGAAAATGTATACTTCTACCTCACTGCAAAGTGTGACAGCAAGGTATATGGCTTTCGTATACAGAATAGAAGCTGATTAAACTATTCTGTGAAAAATCAGTGTCACACTTCAATAAACTTCTTTTCTGTACTTTATGGTACAGACCTAAAACCTTGAGTCAATTTTGTTACATATAAAATACTTCACAAGTCAAAGAACATGATTATCAGCCAAATGTTATGAACATAGCACACTAGAGGTAGTTTGAAGAATTTGTTTCCTGATTAATCTATTTCTATAGTAAGCGTCTATGTATTACTGTGTACATCAAGGACACTACACAGGCTGCTGGGTAGTATTAGTTGCTATTCTATCAAAGGTAGTTACAGGCTTATGTTGCTGCTAGCATCATATGAATAACACCTCATACTTGTGTGTATAAATACAACAACATCTCCACATTTATTCTGATCTGGCAGTTAATCATATGCAGCTGTTAAAGATGTTGATAAGAACGAAGCACAATTATCTGCTACAGCTAGACTAATGGAGCAATTTACACTTCTTTTCCTGTTAGGGTTTGGAAATGCACTGTATCTGTAATTGACTTATGTCAATTGCATGTGTGACAACATCAGAGCAGCTTCTCCTTAACTGTTTGCTTTCAACTATACTGCTAGCACTATGCAGCCTAATGGCCAGCAGCAAGCAACACGCTTGTAAAAGAAAGCCCCGTAAACCTCACCTTTCAGCTTATGAAGCCAGATCTGGTGTCACACAGGATTTCAGACTACATCACTTTGCTTTCTGTCCTCTCTTCAAGAGAAGCAGCCAAACCCCAGAGCTAAAACTGTAGAAAATAGTTACCTCAGGATGGAGACCCAGCGACACCAGGGTGAGCGCCCGCAGCAGCACCAGCCCGAGGGTGAAGGGGTCTGAACCCCCGCTGCAGCCCGAAGGATGGGGCTGAGGTGAAGCCCGCCAAAAATAACGGACGAGACAATCACGTCCTCGAGCCTGAGTGAGGAAAGGGCGGGAAGGCGCTGACAGACCTCGCTCCGCTCCGCTGGCGCTACCGGCCGCTGGAGGCCACCGGTGAGGGGCTGCCCTCCCGGCCCCGAGCAGAGAGAAGGCGGCCGGGGGAGCAACAGGTACGGTTAAATGGGCCCTCTGTAGGGTTTCATTAGCTCCGCGCCCGTGGAACCGGCCCAGGTGGTGCCAGGTTCAGCACGTGGAGATCCCGAGGCAGGAGCTGAATAGCCACAACTGTGTGAACAAAACCAAGGATGTGAATAGAGCTCCCCGCATTCCTCACTGCTCTGGGTTTTACTCATGGCTGGTTTTCAACCGTTACTGTGTCAAAAGTTACTGTTTTCAACAGTAAGTTCTGATGGGTTCCTGTGTAAAATCGCACGGCTCAGTGTCAGAGCCCATCATTTTTATTTCAGCCTGAGGCAGCTTTGGAGAGCCACGTTACAGCTCCTAAATACACCTTTGTCAAATGACTCTGATAGCCAGACTTCATGTATGCTTTATTATTGCATTTGTTTCTCAGCTAGTGGCACACATTGTAAGCTCTCAGATGCACTACCAGATACTTGGATCTAGCACAGAAAAACAGCCTGAATTCTTAATAAATTAAATATGATCTTACATAATCTGTCAAAGTGTACTGGCAAAGCATAGCAATAAGGGGTTGCTCCCAGTGGTTAATTCAGAACAGTGAAACTTCAAGTGTTTGCATTTACACCACAGATTTGTGGGTGCTTGTAATGTCCTGGGAGACCAGGAGTTAAAAGCTCTTTAGAAGTTAATGTGCTCTAAGGGTATAAAAGAAGCCTCCATGGCTTTAGTTCCTAAACTCATGTTTGGAAATGCACTGTATCTGTCCTAGGAAAGCGCTTCTTAGGAGACAAACTTCTTGCATGTTAAATGAGGTAAGTGCACAGGCAATCTCTGCATTTCACTCAGTGCTTTGCAAGGAATTATACCCGCTACAGTAGCAGCAGCAATAAAAGCTACAGGTACCAGCACTGTGTGTTTGTGTTTTGCCGTTTGCTCTTCCAACTGCTGTGGTGTTTAAACTCTGCACGCCGAGATTCAGAGCGTGAGTCATTTTTCAGGCAGCACGTAAATAGCCATTTTGGCACCACTGCTAAAGAGACCGAGGTCAAAGGACAGAACAGACTGCCCAGTGCTGTAAAATACAACTCTACTGCTTTGTTTAATAGATTACTTACTAAAATTAAGTACTTGACAGCTTCTAAATACAGGAATAACACAGTTGAGTGTCTAAGTAAACAGCCTCTCTGTATGAACTCACTGTAAGGTTCAGAAAATCCGTGTGCATAGGCAGAAACATAGAGAGCAACTTCTGCAGGAAATAATATTCCTGGCAGAACTTGTCTAGGTAAGTCCTGTGTTTAGCTTTCTGTTCGTAGACCTACCATCTATCAGCCTGCATCACAAAGCCTCTCCCAGGCACTAGCCAAATTCTCTCTCAGTCACTGGAGTCTGTAATTTAATAAAAAGGAATTGCTCAACAACCATTTTTCCTTCCCTTGCAAAGTGGCATTTTTTATATCTATCTCATGTGCCAGGTGCTAGTTGCAAATATTTCTGTCACAACCGCAAAATGCTTATTTTCTGTTATTAAGCCCTTTTATTCTGAATGTTGTGATCCTCACAATGGAAGTTATGGCTGCCCTTTGGCTTGAGTTTCAGAAACCTGTCTGAATGCTTTTGGAAGTGGAAGAAGTCCAGTTGTTGACTCAGGGTGTTTTTGGGGGGGTGACATGACTATTGTCACATTGTGGTCTGTATCTGTTTCCTTTTTCATAAGATTCTGCAGAAGTTAGAAGGGTTGTCACTGGCAGAGTTCTTTCAATGTGTTACTGGTCTGTGTTAGCAGATCGCGAGATAGAACTAGAGCCAGGAACATTAGGGCAGTCAGTTGTGGATAAATTGCCCTTTAATTTCAGCTAGTGTTCCCTCTAATCGCTGTTCTTCAGCTATTATAAAACAAAAAAGGTTATACAAGCACCAACATGCTTTGAGGAACTCAGCTGTCCTTGTTTTTTTAGGTGAAAGTACTTGATGTTTCAGCATTAAGTGCTGATCTAGAGCCAAGATATGATTCTCATTTTACTGGTTTTGCTCTTTAAATAATTCTGCCCTTCCATACTGTAATGTTTATGTAACTTCAAACATACATGAGTATACTTGTTACACCTAGTTTGCAATGCAAAAATGTCAGAGATATTTAAGTGCATTATTAAAGTTTACATTAAAAAGGTCTTTTCATACTGTCATTCGTACAAGATTTACCCATGTATCATATATTAGTAGAGATTGCCAGGAGAAGTTAACTTTTGAACTGTGTAACAGTACCATTAACTAAATATGGTAAATGAAGGGGAGGGCTCCTGGAGAGGGAGGAGTGCTGGGTTAGCAACTCCCTGCCTTGCAACGGGAGTCAAAAACTCTTAGAGAAATGTTAATTCACTTTCATTCACATCTGACCTAAACAGGCTTAAAGAATTCACTATTAAAAAAAGGCGTGGGGTTGGGTTGGGTTTTTTTCTTTTGAGACAAAAGTTTTACTTTATTTTCTGTTTTGCTTTCAGCACTTCTGAGAGCTGCTGAAAAGCATGACTTCCTCTTCTGTTGTTTGTAAACCTCCGGTAAGACGGGTTGCTATCTTCGGGGGAACTCATGGCAATGAGTTATCAGGGGTGTTTTTGGTCAAGCACTGGCAAGAGAATGGAGCTGAGATTCAAAGAGCAGGAATGGAAGTGAAACCATTTCTTACCAACCCAAGAGCTGTGAAGAAGTGTACTAGATACATTGACTGTGATCTGAACCGTGTTTTTGACTCTGATAATCTTGGGTAAGAATAGTTGTCCTTTCTGTTGTTTTACTTTTCTGTTCTTTAAAACTGTAAGGAGCTTCCTTTCCAGATTAAAATGCTAACACAAGTTCCACTACTATTTTAACTGTGCAGTCACATAACTGAAATTACTGACCTTTAACCCAAAAAGAACAAATTGCGTGAGTGTTAACAGATTCGGTTTAAACCTCTTGCTAGTAGAATGAGTCTAGACCCACATATAGTCTCAAATACAGCATTTTAAATTAGTGTTGGATTAGTTTTATTTGTGTAAACTTAAGTATTGCTGTTCTGAGTTGCAAAGTCATTATTTCTGACGTCTTCTTGTGCAGTTCAGCTTTGGAGCTCATTTTCCTGCATATATAATTGTATTCAGAAAACAGACAAAAGCAATTTAAAGTTGGACATCTGAGTATCAGAAAAAAAGGCATACAAATTAGGGAAGTAATATACAGATATACAGTGAAAGATAAAACCTTGAAATCAACTGAGTTAGAAATTATATATTCTATGTCAAAGTGATAGCCAAAAAGTCTCAATAATTTAACTGAGTCGTTATTTTAGAAGAAATTAAATCTATAATTATGTAAGATAGTAATTGATTTTACATTTCTAATGGGATTTTATGTTTCTCAGCTTTTGAGACATGTATTCCATAGGTGTACTTTGCTGTATAAAAATCCTTATGCTTGGTATAGTTACATGCTAAACAGGTAATCACATTTCAGAAAGGTCTTAATGGTAAAGCTGAATATTACTGAAAGAAACATGTATCACTTACTTTGTAAGCATGGTTATTCTTACTCTGCATGTGTTTTCATCTAGCTTTTCATCTTAGAGTTTTGTTGTTACTATATAGAAGATAAACAGACTTTTTAACATGTAAGAGTTGGGGTCATTCTTTTAATTGCTTACTTAGGACAAATATATTTATATAAAAAAAGAACTTGTTTGTTTTCAGCTGTTTTGAACATAGAACACTTGAAAAACCAGCAGATTAAGACATCTGCAGGATGTCATCATTAAATCATATGAAGTTGCCCAGTCCTATTACAACACTGTTAACTGTTTGGAATACCTTCACCTGATCCCTTTAAGTGTAGACTCTTCAAGATTGCAAACAATTTAACAAAATAAGAAAAAGGAGAGTGAAATCCTGATACTACTGATGGCAATGGTGGAAGTCCTATTGAGTTTGATAAGAAGTATTAATTTAACAGTCTTCTATAAAGAAACCTTGAGTTTCAAAGACAGAATTGAAGAATATAAAGGTAAATTATGTGATATACAGAATCATAAAAATACAAAGTGTAGTGCAGACATAATCAACTGAGATTACACATATTAAAACTAGAGGAATAGATTTGAAGTAGCAAAACCTTCTATGACCTTTGAGGGTCAGGAGGGCTCAAAACAATACAGTGCAAATGTCTGATCAGAATACAAGAAGACAAGAAATGAAATTACAAAAGACCTTGTGAGTGATGTCCAGGTAAAAGGGCAGGGACTGATATCAGAATACCATCTGCAGTAGGAGCTGAATCCAGTCATGGAAGTGATTTAAGTTGTTGATAAGTTTTGAGTTAGTTTGATGCATACGGGGAAATTTTTTAATGTAAATAAGTGAGAAGAATATAGGCTCCAGCTAAAATCAGATAAAAAAACCTTATTATCCTTCTACACAACATACAGAATAGTAAGACCCGTTTAACAATCATACGTGCTTTCTTCAAGCACGAAGTTTGAACAGTTTGCTAACAAAACAGGTGATTTCAACTCCAGTCAGTTAATGGAATTAAAGAAAAGGGTATACATATGTTGTTGACTGTAAAGCCATGGAATGAGTTTACTAATTTCTTTGTACTGATATTAACAGCAGGCCAGTGGTGGAAGATATTCCATATGAAGTGAGAAGGGCTCAGGAAATCAATCATATATTTGGTCCCAAAGGTAGTGATGATGCGTATGACCTTATTTTTGACCTTCACAACACCACTTCTAACATGGGTGGTACCCTTATTCTTGAAAACTCCAGGGATGACTTTACAATTCAAATGTTGCATTATATCAAGGTAAAATCAATTTAAATGAACTATAAAAATAGATTCTTAGTTGTAATATTGTATTACTATATATTATTTTGTAGTTTCTTTAAATATACTACTTTTTATTCTGCAAAACTTTAAAATATTTGATCACTCATAATCACAGATAATATTTTGATTATAATGCCAGGTAATAAAAATTTGAACTCATAGTCTTCATGTATTAAAATGAGTGATAGTAAGACTGATAGGAAAAGAGGTAACACCTATGAAAATGAACATAATTTAATCTGCTTTCACACTGATCTGTCAGGAACTTGGGTAAATTTTGGTCACACATGATAAGTAGCTAAACATTAATTTTATGAAATAAAGACATGTAAAAATTAATGGAAGTAGGTAACGACAAATGTTCCTTTCATCAGCAGTTATAGTAATAGTAATAGTAATATGTCTTTAGAAGCTGTTTGATTCTATGGTTCCTGAAGCTGATAAGTACTGGTAGAGGGAGGTTTGCAAAGTGCTGCCTTAAGTGTAATCTGATTGACCTCAACAGTGATTTATGAGATCAAGGTTAGGCTTTTTTTTCTTTAGAAACAAGTTATTTTCAGATTTGACTTTTTTCTTATTATATGTATCCCATTTAAATGTTTATATAATATTTGAAGATACAGAAAGCTTACGACTAAAATTATATGAGGAGCAATGGTAGGCAGTGATCAGGAAAGAGGCCTCTAATAAGTTTTTGTATCAAAAAAAGGTTGCAATAAGGCTTAATTCACAATCCACGTCCCTGTAAGAGAATCTAGGTCTAACACAAAAATACTTGAAATCTGGTTTGCAGTGTTCTGATTCTAAGTTCTGGAACACTGATGGGTAGTTTCCTTCCTGTTAGCAATTTAAGACTAGAACTGTATTCAGTTATATTAGGAGACAGCAAAGTTCAGTGGAGCATGGCTGGCAGGAGTTAATGGAAAGGAGAGAAACAAATACAGCTTTGTAGGTTTTCTAAAGATGTCCTACTTCTTTGAGGGCCATGAAATAAAGGCAGCATATTGAAGACATTGTGTAAATCACTTCTGCATCAGTAATCTTTTGTGGCACAACATTTTAAAATATTTGCATAACAAAGACATTTTTAAACAATCCCCACAGAACGCTTTGGCTCCAGAACGCTGTCCTGTTTTGCTGATTGAACATCCTAGCTTGAAATACGCAACAACTCGCTCTGTAGCAAAACATCCTGTTGGTAAATATGAACAATAAAGACTATTTTAACCCACCATAAAGTATTTTAAAACATGCCTGCTTCCAGATGCATTAATTTCTCTACACAGCGTGCTCTGATCACCAGTAGGTATTTGTTTGACAATATATTTACCGAGTCAAATGTCTCTGATTATCTCTTCTCTTGAAGAGTTCTAATTTATACTTGGCTTACAAAATACAGAAGCCAGATGGAAATGCTTAAACTCAGTTAACTCACTGTTTGCCGAAAATACTTGTGATATATGAGGATAAGGAAGCTTCAGAAAAGAAATGTTTACATCCTCTAAATAAGCCTTGCCTGAAACTCTGGTCGTTAGTTGAGAAGGGGAAAAGACAAGATATGATAAAGGAAGGAGGAAATGATGTTCTGCATGGAAATGGTTAACTTTTTCATTTATGGAATCATAATCATAGAAAGAAAATCATTGGCTTGCTTTTCATGTTTCACATTGAGTTCTCTAAAATGCAGCATGGAAAGCTAGGATTAGGAAAAGGGTAAGAGAAACAAATATATGTAGTGACCCTTTCTCTGACTCTAGTATGACACTCCTAAACATACATAAGGTTCTTTAAACTGATCCTATCTGTGAGCTAAATTTTCTGCTTGCCTTATCAATCTTGTAACTGTAAAATTCCTCTTAAACATAAGCCATAGGCCCAATCAGACATCTGTTTATACTGTGTAACGTAAGCATGTGTTGTATTATGGCTATATTAATAATCTCCTTCATCTGCAAACAGGTGTGGAGGTGGGTCCCCAGCCACAAGGTGTTGTTAGAGCTGATATTTTGGACAAAATGAGGAAGATTGTAAAACATGGCCTTGATTTTGTACAACTTTTTAATGAAGGTAGAGTAAGTAACAAGAAATACAGCCTCTTCTTTGTATCAGTGCACTATTGCAAGATAGTACTTCTTTAAAAATACAGTAGGCTACAATATTTTAAACAGGGAAAAGGGGGAAAGGATTGCCCTTGTGTGGCCTCAGAAAGTCAGAATTCCTGTATAGCTCCTCTGGGTAGCTTTAAGGCTATTTCCTTCTCCTAAAGATTCAGTAAGTTTACTTGATCTTAATCTTACAGATGCTTATAGAATCTGAAATACCAGCTATTTGTACAGTATGGTCATGGAGAACATAGAGAAATTAATACTAAGAAAGAGGGGTTTAATTTATACACCTTATGTGCAATGTTATCTAAAATTAAAGTCAATAAATTCTGTCAGATTTTGTTCTACCTGTGTACCATCTAAAATACTGACAAAACCAGGTGTTTAAAATTCTTCTAGAGGTCCATTTTGTCAGTGGGCTTTTTTTGGCAGTAAAAGGAAATGAATATAATTGTGTGTGTTAGAATGTATCAGTGGTATTTATCTTTACCATTCCAGCACAGTAATGGAGATTCTGTGTTGTACAGCCCTACCAAACACAGGCCTTTCATTGATTCATCTATAAATACATCTTTCTAAGGATAAAGTGAAAACTCACATCTCAGTAGCAATTTAGACCTGGCTTCATGTGCTACAATACATGACTGGACCTTCTTTCTGCAACTTGACTTCGAGGGGACGAAAAGCCTGGAGCTGGACATTTTTATGATGAGCTAATCGCTGGTGCAAACTCTGACGAGATACAACCTAATGATTTGAGCCATTCTAAAGAGAATAAATAATGCTTTGCTCTTTTTAACAGGCAGTTGTTCATTTTTGACATTAAATTACATTTATTCTTTCTAGGAAAGGAATTTCCACCGTGTACAATCGAGGTTTTTAAGATAATGGAGAAAGTAGATTATCCCAGGAATAAGAATGATGAAGTTATTGCTATTATTCACCCTAAACTTCAGGTAAATTCTAAAATAGTTTCCGTTTGGGATGTTTTATAAGTATTCCTGTGTTGCTTCTGCTACACTGTAGTATATTTTAATAGTAAATATTTAAAGTGACAATATTGACAATGGGTTTATTGAAAAAAACTTTAGACCTTCCCTAGAGTAAGTTCTATCTCTAAGGTCATAGAACCATAGAATAGTTAGGGTTGGAAAGGACCTTAAGATCATCCAGTTCCAACCCCCTGCCATAAGCAGGGGCACCTCACACTAAACCATGCCACACAAGGCTTCATCCAACCTGGCCTTGAACACTGCCAGGGATGGAGCATTCACAACTTCCTTGGGCAACCCATTCCAGGGCCTCACCACCCTCACAGTAAAGAATACCCTGGGAATCACTGAGACTAAAGTCACTTTTGAATCTAAAACTAAAAAGAAAAATGCAGTAGGATAGCTTAAATTCTGAAATATAAATCTAAGTTTTAATTCTAAAATGAGTCTCTGATATCAGTTGTGAGCATCTGCAGTTTCCTTTTAATTCACCTTTATCACTGAATTCTATACAAACCTAAAACCAGGGACAGACACCTGAAATTACATATTGAAGATTAAGAAGAATTCTTTTAAATGCTTTTGCCATAAACTGCAGAGAATATAATTAATGAGCATGATCTCAGAAATCACATGAAATACATGCAAATTCGAAGGTAAATATATCCTATTTATTTTCTTTCTCTAAGGATCAAGACTGGCAGCCACTGAACAATGGTGATCCTCTATTTTTGACTCTTGATGGAGAAGTAATTGCATATAAAGAGAACTGTACGGTCTATCCAACATTTATTAATGAAGCTGCTTATTACGAAAAGAAACAAGCTTTTGTAAAAACAGTAAAAATTAAACTCACTGCAAAACACATCAGAGCCTCAGCCTTAGACCAGAGCACTTCTTAAAAGCTCATCATGGATTTCCCATGCAAAAAGTGGATTTCCTCTCTGAAATTCAGTGTCCATCAGTAGTCATTGGTGGAATAACAAATGCAGAATCTAATTTTTAATCATAATTTAATTAACATTTCTGAGCACTTTCAAGATGAAACACACTGTCATAATGCTAATTATGACTGCTGTTTACTTGTTCTAATAGATCACTATAGATGCAAAGAATAAATATTTTTATGACGTTTATTAGTTCACACACGACCACATCCCGGTTAGTGGCTATAAAACTTACATCCAGTTTCGTATGGAAAGATGCTGATCCACAGAACTGTGTTATATAAAAAAAACTTACAGCATTTCTGCATTCAAACCTGAAGCCTCCAGTAACCCAAGTTCTTAAAATGGGGTGATCCTCAAAACATATTCCTTAGATAAACACACAAAATACGAGACAAAGAAAAAGCCAGGGAGAGAGAAACAGAGCGAGGGGATGTATATCAAAATTCTTTCCTGTTATCTGCATGTGGGACTAACCCCTGCCATACTGAAGCCTTAGGGTTGGGTTTTTCTAATACACTTACAAAGATAAAAATAAGCTAAAAATACACAATTTCTGAAAAGCATACATTTAGATGACATTTAAAGCTTTTTAATTTTTAAGTATGATAAGATTAATCCAAGCTGTTTCTGATTTAACAGTAAAGACAAAACGGTTTTAATTTAGGAGGTATCAACCATCTGCAAACATACTGGCACAATATTTAAATTCAAGAAAAAGATGTGCTCATCCTATGAACCTTTAGAAGAAAATTTCTACTGCAGTGGAGAAAAGATGTTTTACAGAGTTGTAACTTTCCAGCTGAAGCCACCTACTGATGATAACATTTGCCAAATCAGACTTTAATCAACTGCTGTAACCCCAAGGTTTTCAGTGAAGGTGGCAAGATTAGGTGCTTACTCAGGTTTTAATGAAGAGCAATGCACACATCATACCTGAGTATTTCAGAATGGAAATTGGGAAGAATTCCATAGGGAGAGACTTCTCAGAGTTTTGAGGCTGATTTGATCTAGAGTTGTAGAAAGCAAGCCTGTCATAGCAGCTGAAAGAGAGAGGAAAATGGGAATTTAATTACTTTCTTAAAGTTGTTTTTAGCATAACTGAGGCTAGAGAAAACATCAAGAACTTTGCATAATGACACAGTAATTGACTATTTACTGAAAGATTCATTGTCTAGATGACCCCCAAATTGTATCTTCCTTACTACTAAATTTAACATATTTTTTCCTTGCTTTGTGTAAGTCCTATGGCAATAAAACAGAAACACGGGACAATGGGGTTTGAATTACAAGTTTAATTTAAATAAACATTGTATAAAAAGTACAGAATTATCTGCTTTAGTCATTATTCACAGGGTTCTTGATAACAGCCTGGAAATAGACTGCATGTGTGACATGGCAGGGCTCTGTGGCCACAAAAAGGGGTTTTCCTCAGCAAAGAACTTTTAGGAATAACCTCCCACCTTCTCCCTCAGTTTTATCATAAGGTTTTGTACCTGGTCATTGGCACAGCACAGTGATTTTTCTTGTGTCTTCCCTGTTTTATGGCTACACCTTTGGTGTGACTTCAGTACAGTGCAGAGATACATCAACTTATTTCCAGTGACAAGTCTACCCGTAGCAACATGGAGCACAGCACAGGCTAGTTTATTCTGGTTCCTGAGTATATGTGAAGAGGTATTTTTTTTGGTACAGAAACTGGCACTCAGAAGAATCCAAATGGAACTGCACAGTCAGAAGGGAGTTGATACTCTTTGTTGGTATTTACAATGCAAAATTAACCAGCAAAACTAAAAGATCCCAAGACCACAGGAATTTTTCTTCTCGCACTCACATACCCTACTGAGAAGGCCAGATGATGCTCAGATATTATATTGATCTATTGATATTCTTCCTCTCAAATTCCTATGCCCTGTAAAAATGTAATTGAATTGAAGATTTCAATCTGGTCTCATCCATCCAGGCCATACATGGTAGGAAACACAAGATGTGACATCTTTAGAAGACCAGTTGTGTAGCAAGAACCACGCTCATCATCCCTGCAAACAGCTTTGCACTTTCCTTTCCATTGGAGAGTTCCCTCATGCTCTCTTCTGTGTTAAGTCTTTTGGGTCATTTTGCACACAGGCTTAGCTGTAAGAATCCAATGCACTTCTTATTATCATCCAAACGTCAATAGAGTTCACCTGAGTCTTACCTAAACAGCACCTTTAAAACAGGCACCAGAAGAGTAGATACGATGAAAGCCCATGACACTGAAGACACAATATATTAATTGAAATTTAAAAGTACATTGAACAAATACTTTTATATACACATACAAAAATTAGAAAAGTAAAAACTAAACTAGGTCATGACAGGCAATGAAATAAAAACTCTTACAGAAATGCATTAGAGTCCTCTGAATAAAAGAGTAACCAACCCCCAACACTTCAGAAGTCTGCAATTGCATTTAACTTGTTTTGCTCATTTTGGGAAGAAATGCTGCCTTCTGTATTGAGCCACTTCAGGAGAATAAGGAATTAATTTGCTTTTAAGCAAGAAGAACTTCCAAATGATACCTTATTGTATGCAGCAAGGTGAAACACCATGGAAAAGCCAGTTAGGAAAAGTAAAGAGTTTGTGACTGAGCAAACTCAGCAATATTCACCATCATGAGTTCCATTTCTGCCCCATTATTTTATGGGAAGGCAGATATACATGGCCATAAAAAGCAGTGAACGTGACATTATACCCTAGGAATTATACACAGGAAAACAGATCAGGAAAAGCTAATGAGACCTGAAGAGGCCTTTCTCCAGCTTGTGGGATCAAGCCTCCAATAACACTGACAGTCAATACAAAAGCTTCAAATGTCTCCAGAACATCATTATTCCAAAATAACATACTTCATTTAGTAGAGTTCAGAGTTGAAATGACTTCCTTTGCTCCATAACAAGAACTTAGACTTTTTTCTTTTAGTGTACAAGATGTTTCTCATGAGCTAGAGATTCCAAAATACAGCGGATTGGGATCACAATGATCTTAATTTGCCACAAAAGGAAGAAATATCTCACATTTGACCTTTTTTATCCAAGTAAGCATCTTGAGCCAAGTTTGAGTAGTGTCACGCAAGCTTGGACAGCAGTGTTTCCAAGAGGCTCAAAACTGAACCAGTGAAATACTATATTTGAGCTTAGCTTAGCTGCCCTGATTAAATGCATTGGGGTCATCAGACCATGTCTCTAAAAGTCTGTGTTCCAGCTGGTTACAGCTGTCCAAAATATCAACAAAGCTTTCAGCATCCACTGCTGATGCTTTTAACCTTCCAAGTGACCACATATCAAACACAGCACAACTAAACAGACGTTTCAGGCAAATCATCCATTTCTTCAAAAGTATTCAGGGTGGTTTTGCTATTAGTTCTTGAATTATCTTGACTTTTGCTTGGATCTGCAAAAAAATGCATTGTAAACAATGTGGATATGGTAGAAACTGTATCTGCAAGATCAAAGTTTTGCACATCTATTTTTTTTTTTTGTTAAAAACCATGCATTTAGTTAAAGAGCAAGTCATCAGTTTCCTACCATATCTTCTACAGAAGGCTTTCTGTCTGCCCTTTTCCTTACTACTGAGCTCATGCTACTAAGCAATATAAATGCTAATTGACTCAAGAGCCTTCAGAATGAGTCTCCCAGATCCTGATGCTGCCAGAAGGACATCTGACACCTCGAAGTTAGGTCATTTCTCTATTACACTTCCAACACTGTCAGCAGATGGGTATCTTGAATTTCCTGGTCAACACTCACTATTTGTTATTCAATATGTATCACAAAACATAAACATGAATGCTCTAGGGTTAAACCAGCAGACTACAGCATTGTTAAGTAGAAATCCTGCCCAATTTTGCAGTGCTGTGTGTAACTATTTAAAGGACTAAACATACTTTATGGCAACCTTTTCAAAATAGGATTTCCTCTCTCTTAAAAAGTTCTCTGAGCTTATCCCATTCAAATGCCATAACAGAATGTAAATTTTAGATCAAGCACAGCTGTTTGGAGAAAAAGAAAGGGCGAAACCACCATGTTTTGGCACCACCATGTAAATAATGAGTTTGTAAATAACCCTTTCTTCAAACATTTACCAATAATTTAACTCTCCTACCATGTTAGCTGTGAGCTTTCCTAGTGATAAAGTGTGTTTGGATACCTAGATTCTGAGAGCTTCTATTTTTAAAGGTATAAAACTATACCAAAGCACTTCTAAGGGAAATAAAACAAAACCCAAGAAACAAAAAAGCCAACCAAAAACCAAACACACAATTTCACAAATACGGTGTTATAAAATTCTGCAATACCTGTTGGCCCTGGATCTTCATTAATAAATGAAACATGTGTTTTCCACTCGGTCCATTTCACTTCATTTATCCTGTTTATATTGTACATAAGTTGTGTTATTAGCATGCATTATCATCCAGCTACATAGATGCACTTCCCCTTTATTTCTTTATTCCTTCTTGGGATTGTTGTTCTTGACCATCAATGCTGGCTTTGCTAGTACTGAAAGGCTGAATGACTTTTGCAGTGCTATGGACTAAATAAAGATGAGATTACTAGTAGGACTGCTTTGTAATTTCACACATTATAAGCACAGTCTTGAAAACTCACGTTAAGTATTTAAGTATTTTCCATAAACCAGCATAGTAATACATGTTTTAATATGGTAATCATCAGTAAGCAATCAGTTTAAATATAATCACTTTGAAGTGAACATTCAAAGGAGATGACAGTGACATTTACTGCAAGCAGACTTGATATTTGTACATTAAAAAGATAGGAGGTTGAAAATCTGTTTTCTTAACCAAAAATTGGCTACATAAAAACCCCTACAACCCAGAACACTTTCCCTTTGTTAAAACAATCAGTCCCAGATGAAAAAAGGAACAAATTGGCTTTTTGTACACCTGGGGTAATTGGTAGAGATGTAGAAGTATTTTAAAGAGGCTTTTGAGAAGAAACAACCTTGAAGAAACATACAGAGCAGAACTGAGAGCACAGTATTCTAGCTTTGCTTTACCTTAAACACACCCTGGTGTCATTTTCAGCCACTTTACACCGCTCTCCCAGTTGGAATTTTTTCCTCAAACGTTTTGGTAAGAATTTTTCAAATTCCAAAATAGTTCTGGCTCGCTATTAACAATAAATATTCATGAGTACAGTTAACCACATTCAGAATCAACTGATTTCATAGCATAGACAGTTTTCAGACTCCATGTTTCATTATACCATTTCATTCCACCATCCAACACTGATTCCAACACCGAATAGTATGGAATGCCACTTACTGTTTGCAATGTGCAAAGAGGCAACCCATAGTTAGGTTCACTGCAGAAGGCATACTCAGAGAAGAATCAAGAGATCTCACTCTAAACTTGGTGTTTAGGGTTTAATGCCAACACGCCTTCATGCAACACCCTGCCACAGGAATATATACAACCTGTATGATGCCACCCACCACAAAGCTACTCCAGTCCTCATTATGACTGTTACTGATGACAGCCTAGGACTCAGAGGTGTTTAACCTTGATAAGAGACCAGGCTGGGATAAGGTATGAGGAACTGGAATGAACTCATGCATTGCTCAGACTCAAGGGCCAGAAGAGCAGAGCATGCTGTGTTACAGATCTCTGGGCAGATAATGGAACACACCTTCCTAGTGGCATATCAAGGGGAATGAAAGTCATAAAGGTATGTGAGTGCATGAGGTTGAAAATCTGAGCCATAAGATTACCTTTAAGATAGTTGTTAATTCTGAAGTTATTATGATACCCTGATTATTTCCATTAATTGTACACATATGCAGGTGAGATTGTCAGTGTTAATACTTCACCCATTGTGAGAGTTATGATAGGTATGGCTCAAAAGATTTTAGCCCATAAATCCATACTTTCCTAAGCAAACTAATTCACAAACCTGAAGTTTCCAGATGTGCTCACTCTCTTTAGAAATATCTTCCACTGTTTCTCCCATTAACGCAATCAGCATGTTCAGGAGAAGAACAAAAGTCAACACAACATAAGTTATAAGGAGCAGAAGAAATAGTACAGGATACTTTGAATTTTGCTGGATCTCCAGATCACCCAGTCCTAGGGTGAGCTTAAAAAGATCCATCAGAACAGGTCCCAGACTGCTGTTGGAATGGCATTCGTTGCCATCTTGGCAAGTGTCAATCAATGCAGCAAGAGCTGGAAGAAAGCAGGAAAAGATTTTAATCACAATAATGTTTTATGTATACATGGCATTTTATCCTAAAGAATTCAAAATGTACCGCATAATAAAGAGCTAGAGCTGCCCAGCAACATACACAGCAGCAGCTAGAAGATGGATTACCAGGAAGCAGAAAGAGCCCACATCCAAATGAAACTGCAGGCAAGTGAGAAAGAGCCAAATTACTTATCTGTTCGGATAGTTTCTAAATAGTTTAAATCGCTAAAGTTGGCTTTTTAACATCCAGAAGAAACCCCAACGTGAGCTCTCATCATGACAATAGGGTTCTTATTCATAATAATGCTAAAAGTTTTACTCACACAGAGCCTCAGTGCTTTTCTCCAGTAATATTTACCTACGCCAAATCCCAGCAAAAACACGATATAGACAACTAAAAACTTTATCACATCATGCAGGATGACCTAAAAATTAAATTAAATATTGATCAGAAATGAAAACTGAGCACTAGCCTTATGCTTATCAATTCTGCAGGGATGCAGGTGTCCTACACAATAAGGCATCAGGTTGCTTTCAACTAAGCAAAGCAGTTGTAGCCTCAGTGAGAAACCCAGAAAAGATAAAAGTCTGATTCTTTTCATCTCATGTGTTGTCCATGGGTGACCAACTGTACAATGTTGGCATTATAGCATATGATGCTATTAAATAGAACTACATTAGCTGAAAAAACCCCACAAGTTACATATGTATTTAATGTAATAAAATACTAATTTTAGGATATAAACTAGTTTTTGCCATTGAAGTTATAGAGGGTATTCTGCTGAAATAATGTGTATAAACTGAAAATAAAACATTTCAGTATGAACTAAAAAATACATCTTAATTGTCAAATAGGCTGCATTGGGATTGTATCATACCAAGTAAGGAACATAACAAGATAGGTAGAAGAAAACAAACTTGCCTTTTGAATCATAACACTGTAAATACCCATGGACTGGAAACCTCTGGTGAAATAGAGCATATTAGCCCATCCCAGGGCCATTGCCAAAACAAGACACACGAGGTGTTCTTTGTAGGAAAACAAGTACAAAAAGACAGAGAAGATCACAAGCAAAGCTTGTATAAAACTGTTAAAAAACAAACACATGTATGTAAAAGGGAAATTACTAGCACAAAACCAACAACATAATGGAAAAATATGAAAACAAGCCTTCCCTCCTTATGCTTAATTTCTAATTTCATCCTGCATTCTATTCTCCCCTATCAACATTACCATTATATATTAACAACACAGTAAGGTGAGTACAGGTAGTATATTGACAGGATTACGTTTATTCAAGATTACTTTTAAGTGAACTATTCTCCCCCAAATAGCTGGTCAATGCAGATTTTGCTGACAAGGACATTAAGAATTCTTAATAGTATTTTTGAAGCCATTTAATTCAAGCTTTAGATTAACAAATTGTTAGAATCATTACAGATTTTCTGTGAACAAGGAAGACACTTGTAGGTGTGATGTGCTGTGACAGGATGTAGCCCAGACTTTCAGCAGCACAAGATTGCTATTAGTGTAGTTGGAGGAAGAGGAAGAAAGGTAGAGTTAAGCCACCTGTTTTTATTGATCCTACAATCACATGCTAGAAATGAGATGGAATCATCTGTGCTTTATCTAGGCCCAGCTGATGGGATACTCCCATCAGTCAGATGAACCAGATTTATGCTATTTTGCCTTCCTGAAGGAGTCAAAAGGAGCATGAAATGATATCTGGTTTATTAACCAGGTTTCTTAAACACATTTCTGTATATACAGCTGTAAAGGGATACAGGAAAAGCTAAAAGTGCTATCCTTTGGGAAAAAATCCAGTCCATACACATCAGCCCCCAGTACTGTTACTGAGACATGCAACCATTAGTGTGTACTTCAGAAAAGCTGCTGGTAAGATTGCATCTATCTCTCTAAAAACTGATAATCTAGAGCAAAAGTGAGCATCTGCTACTTTCTTTGCAACTAAGAGATAGATAAGCATTTTATAGATAGTATAAAATATGTGCATGACAGACTTACAACGCAAAGTGGAACCACGCATCAGAGAGAATTGACTGTAGGTCTGAAGGCCTAAGCAGAAAGATGGCTACACTCTATGTAGACAGATACATAAAATACAGAAGCAGCAGTAAGAGAAAGCAGGCCTCAAAACTGAGTTTTCAAAATAAGTTAGTGTTCTAAAAAAATTAGTCTACTGATAAAGACATTAAATCTTTCCAAATTAAAAGTATTTTATGGGTCTGTATCTTCAAAGTTTACATTTCTGTCATCTCTGGCATAATTTAGCTGGTAGTTACTGGGTTTAATTACTTACAGTATATGTCAAAAGTTGTATTCTGGGTTTTTTTCCCCCCATTACAAGTTCTAATTCACCAGTGTCCTTAAAGCCAGTAAGTTGACAACATCAGTGCTATAAAATATCAGATCTCTGTTTTGAGAGTCTGAAAGGAAAAACCCCTCACATTTGTTTCACAGAACAACACAGTTATTCAAATATATAACCAGGGTCATTCTGTGTAAGCAATGTATTGTGCCAGAGGCTTAAATTACATATTCCAAGCATATCATCAATATCATCAGCAGCACAGCATATTCATAAACCTAGGGAAGTCCTTTACCTACTTTGCTGTAAGCCTTACCTCTTTTACGGCTAAAAATATTGCTCCTAACATAACCATCACCTGTCCTGATAACTGCAGCCATCCCACACCACGTGTTAAAGCTAGTGGATAAGGTGGAGCCTGCAAGAGAAATCCGAAATGAAAGGCTGAGTTCCAAACCTGAAAGGTAAAAGGCAAAGTAACAGGAAGCCTCATGTATGTAGCTCCCCGGATACAGGATTATCTCCCCTTTCAGTGAGAATTTCCTCCATAGTGGATTTACAGGATCAGCCCCTAACATGTGTTAGCTCAAATAGCAGAAGTTTCTTTCTTAAAAGAAAAAACAAAACCCCCTTTCCACACTTTTAGAAGCTTAGCTACCTGTCTTTGCATTATGTGTTTGTATTTCAGGTCACTTTCACAACATGAGAATGTGATTACCTCCTCTGTTCTGATCTTCTTCCTCCCGGATATGACAGAACCTGATCTCACTACAGCCAGATATTTGGATATCTGCTTTTGGTTTATTTAGCATTTTAAATATAATTCAGAAAATACCACTGTATTTTAAAATCAGTAAAATCTGGTGAGATTAAGTAGTTGCCGATGCTAGCTACTCACGTCATTTTCATTAGGCCTGTGGTAGGAAACCAATGTTAAGGTTACATTGTATAGGAAATAAAACCAGCATGACATAAAGAACATGTGCCGTGCAAACTTCTTCCATTTCATTCGCAGGAGTGAATTCAGAGGCTCCAAAGTCAGCATTTCATGACGGTTCTGTAGGGGAAAAAAAACACCCAACCAGTTAAGATTTAAACTTGCTGTCTGTAAGGAAACTGAGATCATTTCAGTGGTGAGTGCTCCATCCCTGGCAGTGTTCAAGGCCAGGTTGGATGAAGCCTTGGGTGGCACGGTTTAGTGTGAGGTGTCCCTGCTTATGGCAGGGGGTTGGAACTGGATGATCTTAAAGTCATTTCCAACCCTGACTATTCTATGATTCTATGTACTTTGTGTATTTCAATCTTTATCTGCCCTTGCAGATCTAGAAACACATCTATGAGCAAAGATATGTGTCAGACTCTATCCTGACAAGATACAGTCGGACAACTCCAACTCATGCTGGGGTAGCCTGCCCCACTCTGGAAAATGACTGACCTAAAACTGTAATGTGAACTTCTGGTCTTGCTTCCTATGCAAGTTTTAGGGCAGTATTTGAACTTAGCAATTGTAAAATCTAGCTTTGAAAACCTAACATTCCTATATGCCTAAAATACATAAAATACATACCTGCTGGGTAAAGTTTATAACTTTAGACAAAGTGTTCTCATAAAGCATTCGTTTGCTTGCCCTGTTCTCATGCAGTATCTTAGGCAGCTGCTAGCAGCCACACCATGACAAGAAGACACTACCTTTGGTCTGACCAGCTGGGCCATATTTATGTTCCTATGCAAAGCAAATTAATGCTTCAAATGTAGAAACTCCCCAAACACCTCGCCCATGTGTTTCAGGAGCTGAAAGCATATTTGCTTACAGCTAACAATCTACAGAGGTGTAAAGTTAATTTTTCTCCCAACATAAAAATTGAGAACCAATAATTGCTGTTTAATTCAGTCAAACGTATAGGCTGAGGCATCTGAAATGAGTACACTGTTAGAGAAGAGAAAGACAGTTTAGAAATAGGTAACTTACACCAATATTTGTATTATAGACTATTATTTCCAATACTGAATTGTCTGCAGTGGTATCTAGTTCTGTCAGATCATAAAGAGAAGACTGAACAGGACCATAAGCCCAGTCTGTGAATTTTCTTGACAGGCTCCTGTTGGGCTTATCTCTTATCTCTCTGCTCAGGATGTATTTCAGGATCTAAAACATTAACAGATTCATTTGTAAGCAGTTGTGTTCTTCACAGGAAAAGAGAAAGTACACACACATACTTGTCAAAACACATCCTTTTCAACAAGCACATTTTCTAGAGCACTGCAATTCAATGTATTTCTAATTCTGTTATTCAGCAAGCAGTGTTACAGACAGACCTCTAGGAAATAAATACAGTCTTTTTAATGCCTCCAGATTTTCTGTCAGAAAATCATTTCCACATTTTCCTAAAGGGTGAAAGCGCAGTTTTCCATATGTTCACATTTATATCTTCCTTTAACTTAATTACTTTCTAAATCATCCCATTGTCAATTCATTACCATAATACAGTTGATCTACAAGAGCCTAATTCTACAGGAGACTAACAGCAGTTCTAGTGAGTTTTCTGAGGTTACTCAAACTTATTCAAAGACTATGTAAGAGTAGTGCTGTAAAATAAGTCCAGAATTTGAGTTTCTGGACAACAGGAGGATTTTCAAGACTCCCTTTATACAGCACATGCATTTTGTACAGAGAGGGGTTGTTAGAGGAAAACCTCGAAGGGTAGAAGTAACATTGCAATAGAAGGATTTGCTTGTATTTTGAACAAAATTAGCTCTCCAAATACTGTAGATACATCATACAGCATAACCAGCATGGAAAACTACATGTAAGAACACCAGTGTCCGAGTATAGTTAGCCTGGACTCTTTTCTCATACTTATTTCTCTTAGATGCGACTGAAATAATACCCACCTCTAATTTCCCAGTTTTTGCAGCTAACTGTAGTGGTGTCAAACCCTCCTTATTCCTTGTTGTTTCCAAATTTCTGGCTTTACTTTTCAACAAAATCATATCATACATTCTGATGACAAAGTCATTCTGGGTTTTAAAGTCCTCTGCCACAGTAACTAATGCATGGAGGATATTGTTTCCTCTGGAATCCTGAGAAGTAATATTAGTCCTGGTATTGTCCATTAGCAGTTGAATTATGTCTGGTTGGTTGGTACATGCAGCTAATGCCAATGCAGTTTCACCTACAAAATTATAAAGTGCAAGATGTGTTCATATTTTATTTCAGGCATTCAAATCATATTATAAAAGAGTGGCTGTGTTAAGCATCTTAATATATGCAAGTACATTTACATATTGATTGTATTGAATTCAGCTCTTGTTTTAGAAAAGCTTAAATTGCAGGGAACATTATTTGGATATAATCTTCAGAATCAAAGGTGTTCCATTTGATTTGCCAGTCAGTAGCTGCAAGCTTTGGTAAGTGTTTTGCAAATATTTCTGAGTGTTTATAATACACCACACTCTGCAAGTTCACAAAAGGTGCTATATCACTTTCATACCTTGGGACGCAAGTTCCCTAATCTAGATTTAGCTACAGTAATGATTCACGCTTGCCTGGGTTCCACACCATCTGAATGGTTTGGGTATTCTTTCCTAACTTTTCCAGAGGTATCTCTTTTCCACTTACCAAAATAAAAGCCTTCATGCTTATGTTTGGGATTAAAGAAAATACCCTGGGCGTGAGCATTGACATCAGCTCCTTTTTCTATTAGGCTCTGAGTTATTTCATATTGTCTTCTTTCAATGGCAATATTTAAAGCTGTCTGGCCTGAAACAACAAACACAGGTATTTAGCATTGAATGTCTTAAGCACCTTATGAAACATTAATGATGTTTCATAATAGTGATAATGAATGAAAGTTGTTTTAGGAATTTAAACCATCATTAGAATGCTTGAAGAAAACATTACTTTATGGATGGTATATTTAACCATATACCTGAAACTGGTACCAGATGGCAATACCTTTATATGCCTCTTCTGTGTATGCTGCATTGATAAATCTTTCCAAGATACCATTTTCTTCTGCAAAGGATAGTAGCATATTCACTATCTCATTTGTGTTTTGATTGATGTTCAGCAGAGCTTTCATCAGACAAGTTTTGCCAGTATCTGAAGCTGTGAATTTTTTCATCAGATAATCTACAAGAGTGAATGTTGAGATTATTTAAAGTGGATGGAAAATAATTCTAATCTTATGTTTATTAGGGGTGAGACCTGGGAGATACGTATGAACATAAATTATTTGCCAAACAATTACTCCATCCTACTCACTTTGTATTCAAGCTGTGTATACTTGGTGAGATGATGCAGTCCAAGATTTGATACTAGTTAATAAGGTAGCCAATGCACTTGGATTTCCTTTCAGATATCCCACTGCTATGCTAACTCCAGACAGACCCAGAACTCTTATGTTCTTTGCCCATTCAGCCATGCTGACACATTGCAAGCTCTGCAATGCAACTGCAGTTGGGAGAGAGACACCAGCTTTGAGCCTCATGCTGTAGAAGACTAGCTGTGGTATGGCTCTGGGCATACAGTACAGATAGATAGTCCATCTATTGTAAGGAGGAGATAAATACTCTCCCCAGTGTTGCCTCAGAGGCAGCAAAGAGGTGGCTGATGGAGTATCTTAAGCTTTCATTTTGAAATAGGAAATGTGACATGCATTTCAGAGTCCACACATTCCAGAAAAGCTAAAAGCCTTCTCCAGGTGACTCCACAGCTCACCTGGCACAGTCATGCTCATACAGGCATCCGATCGTTCCTTCAGCTCGGTGAGCAGGCACTGCAATTCCTCGATATTCCCCTCAGACACAGCCCGAAATATGTATTTTTTCAACTTCTTCCTGGCACCGCTCTGCTCAGGCCCTTGTGATATGTTAGCACTGAATCATAAGAAATAATAATGGAATTGATGCTTCAATTTACTGTGTTACATTCTTATTTCTACATAAGAGGAAAAAGAAATACAATTACTTGCCCCAGACTACATATACTTGCCCTGCTTCCATATATATCTTGGCATGGATCTGTCAGGATGTTTCTGCAGATTGCTTATTTGCAGATAAGTGGCTATGAAGAGCGGGTTTATACTAAAACCATGCATTTGTCAAGTACTTTGTTTTGCATCTTTTCCCAGTTTATCCATTCTTCTGAAACAAAGGCTAAGAAATACTATGCTTCTCTGATCCATCCATTCCACTGACTCACTGGGTGATGCTGCATTCCAGCTGCACCCAGCCCACTCACAGCAGAAGATAGTTTTTAACTTCACATCTTCTTAAACAACTTTCCTCATCATACATTATTCTGGAATAAGAGTGATTTAGTATTTTGCCCCCAATCAGAAATACTCCCAGCTCATGCCTAAGTGTGTTTAGTGTTCAGGTCCTTTGTTGTCATCTAGAAAGCAGACATTATGTATGAAGAGTCCCCATACTATAGATGAGATTTGAGAAAAGCTGAAATCAGAGTTCTTCATTTCAAAATTTAATGATTCAAGAATCAGAAATGCATGCACACATGCTTATTTACAAAGCATGACAGGCAAAATAGGTAATATCTGCTTTATCACAGGCCTAATCCTCTGAAAATGTACTAAGAAATACAACATGACTCTACTCACCAACAGCTGCCTACATTAGGGCTATATTCAGTCGCATCATCCTGAAGAGACTGTGGAGAATCCATATCTTCCCCATTTCCAGATGCACTATAGAGAACAGAAAAACAAGTGCCAAGATAGGAAGGTACTGGAAGACCTGCATGAAGAATCAGTCAATACTAGAAAGCAGAATCTACAATAAACTTGAAAGCAGTCTAATTTGTGCTTCATAATTTCATCACCCCTGTGAATTTTAAAGAGAGCAGTAAAAATGAAGAGGCCCACAGGATTTTATTATATTTTAGGAGAGCAGCCTGGTTTGTGTGCTGGTTCTTTTTTTTTGTGTGCATTTTTTGTTTGTTTGGGGTTTTTTTGTTGTTGTTTTTTTGGGGGGGTGTTTTTGTTTTTAACAATCACTGCTTTTTATGCATCATCCT
Organism: Agapornis roseicollis; assembly: GCA_002631895.1. Taxonomy (NCBI): domain Eukaryota; kingdom Metazoa; phylum Chordata; class Aves; order Psittaciformes; family Psittacidae; genus Agapornis; species Agapornis roseicollis. The sequence continues at coordinate 72,013 of NDXB01006459.1, read as the reverse complement.
GAATGCTTGAAGCTTTCTTTCCTTTTCACATGCTTAATTTGTCACCTGCCACAAACCAAGTGCTAAATCAGTAACAGTGCATGGGTTTCCAGCACACAATGAAAGTGATTTCCCCAAAGATTTACTATGCAGTACACTGTAGGCAACTCAAGAGCATTTTGCAGCTGACATGAATGGAAGCTTCAGCTAAAAGAAATGGAGGACTGGGCCCTAAATACACATTCAGTTAATAAATTTAACAGATTTCAGTGGTGTTTGTATTTTGTAATTGCTGTACATAATTTCCAGACATCCCTGAAAGCAGATCTGACTTAAAAATTAATTTATTATGATTTTCCTTACTTGTATTTTTGTATTCTATAAGGTTTACATTTACTGAACTACCTCAGGCTAATAACTTAGGGAGCCTGAACTACTAGCTATTGACAAGAGAGATGTATGTATATTAACACAAGGACTCCACACTGCTCTGCAGATACTCCCTTCCCTTTGAAATAAAGCTGGTAGCTCAGAGTCCATTCTTATTCAGTTTATCACTTCTCTGCAGAAAACCATGAAGAATCTGGTGACAAAGTGTATGTGTGCCTTGTGCAGGCCTGTGTGTCTGAATGAGAAGAAGAAATCTGGGTGCCTCTCCTCTGAAACCACAATAAGGCTGTCAGCTAATTCCAAAAAGCTGACCAGACATCCATCAGACACACAAACATTTGGCAGTTCTGGGCTTATGCTGTATTTGATGCATATTTCCCTTATTTGTAATTATTGCTTGTTAGTACCCCACTCATTTTAAAAGATTAAGTGCATTCTTCCCAAGCATCATTTTTCTCCTCTCTGCATGAATGGCTGCCTTTAAATATCTCAAACTCAGCATTTTCATGTTGTTTGACTGTCAATGAGCAATAGGGAGAGGATGTCAGCACACCGCTGGGAATAGGGTTTGCTAAACTAAGCTGTGGTCTTCATGCAGTAGAAAATACATGAATGGGTGCATGGAGTTCAATCTTACGTATCATAAATAAGGTTAAGAGATCAAAAATGAAAAAAGACCAACAATTTTATATTTATTCAAATGTGAAGCCTGGTTTATTCAGTGTAAACGACAGCAGCAGATAAACTCAATGGGGTTCTATCCAGATAGAACCAGAACTATACAGATAGATCCAGATATCCAATGGAGCTCTATCTTTGAAGTGACCAAAAGCTAAAAAAAGCCATATGAAATTTTAACTCCAAAGTCTAAGGAGAAATATAGAATAGCTGCTGAAAAGAAAGTAGATATAACTGCAGTATGACTACTGCATATGCATCTATAACTTACCATGGACGAATATTTGAATCCATTGGTTTTGAAAACACAGGGGGAGATGTATTATTTGGAGTTGCATTGCTTTCAAAACCATCAATCTCCAGAAAAAAGTGTGAACTGTAGAACAGAGTGCATTTAAGAAAATATTGGTAAAGAAAGCAAGCTCAGTTTATAGTTTCTGACATTATACCTAACAAGACACTGGAAGAGAGGCTTACCTATTTTTCCCCGGAGGAATCCCAACCTCCCACGCTATGCCCAGCACTTTCATGCTGGCAGATGGGCAAAAGATCCCAAGATAATTTTAGAACACATGGCATCAGATCCTGACGTGCCTAAGCAGTTACCCCAGCAGCCTTAGAACAGCCTTACACCAACTTCTGTGAAAACCAGATATTTCCTGAACAGCCATACAGACACACGCACACAGATGCTTTTTAATCTACTGCATCCTAGTTCCTGTTTCTCCAGCTGGGAGCCATCAGGATGGAGCATTTCAAACCCATCGGCAGTGATAATTATTAAGTCAGAAAGCTTGAAAGGTCCCATGTTAAGTGACCTCAGGCATTTCCACCATCCAGGACTGCAATCCTGCCACTCAGTGCATGGCAGTTAACTATTTATAGGCAAAATAAATGAAATTTTAAACAACAGACAAAAGGGAACACAAGAAGCATAGGAAGATTTCACCCTTTAAAAGCCTAAAGAGTTGAGAGGCAAAATCAATGGCTTGGTATTACCAGATCTCATTAAAACATGGCTAAATTCACTAAAACCAGGAGTTTCAGTGGTGAATGCAGCAACTCCCACATGGCCTATTGTTCAGAAATGTCTTACTAAAATGTTCCAGTAGTCCCGTGGAAGATGTTTCAGTTGAGCTACTATTTATGGTTCAGTCCATAGGGGACTTCTTTTTGTTTTTACCCGCATCTTCCCCAAAGAATTCAAGTACATATACTGATACTAAAATGTAGGATATTATTAGGACACTACTGAACAACCTGTTGAGGTCATACTATTTCAAGTAGATACAGTGGCCCTAGTTCATCGCATTTTTCAATGGTTTGGTGATCCAAGTGTTAATTCAGTGTGTGCTGTTGTTTAAACTTTTTAACATTTGAAATGTGCCTGTGAATGTATTCTGGGCAGGAAGCAAGTAAAATGCCACTTCTGGTTAGCAAGACCTTGTCCCTGAAATTACCTAGGCAAGGGGTGCTCTTCAGAGCACAGCGAAAACCTAGACAGAAGCAGGACCATTGCTTTTCTTTGTGCCAAACCACTGTTGTTTCACTGGGGTCTGGATATGGCAGAGACACGTAAGGAGTGGGAAAAAAATGGTTCCATCCTGCTTTTTTGCATTCCCTCTCCATGAAGTGAAAGAGCTGTTCTAATAGGCAAACATCTGTTGGGGGCTGCAGCGAACCTCCATATAGCCAAAAGCACCAAGCTCTAGGCTTTGCTGGACCATCTCACCTGCCCTTGGCTCAGCACTAGGAGGGGATGGTGTGCCACGAGCTGATGTCTGAGAGCAGCTCCTGCCCTCCCAACAGGGTGTTTTGCTGAAGATTTTGGAATCCAAAAGATGTAGAGCAGCTGTGATGTGGGCCCAGTATATTGGAGGCTGTCATACCTACCCTATCCTGGCACATGGGTTATCTGGGGATACCATGGGGAAAGAAAGAACAACAAAGCCACCGTGCAAGGCAGGCAGACAATTGCTAACAAATACCTAAGTGCTTACGTGGCTGTGGTGCACGCTCTCAGGAGCACTGCCTACAATCAGGCTCTGACAACACTGGTAGCACTCCTCCCAGCCTGCCTGTTGGTTTTCCTGTACTTAATTTTATACTGTTAGTCCACCCAAATACCTTCAAGAAGAGGAAGTTACTGTCTTCTGAGAAAGTGCTTATTGGCAATATATTTTTTCAGGTGAGAAATGCCAGCCATGGAAGTGCAGTAGCTACTTAGTGGCACAGCAGAAGGAAGCATTTTGAGGCAACAGAGGTACAGCAGTGGAGAAACGTGTAATTAGTAGAACACGTTAAACCTCTGCTTTAAAATTCAGGTGATCGTCATTCCTTATGTTGCAGGAATGTTGTGGGCCACACCCTGAGCTCTTCGTTGAGAGCTGGGAAAAACCCCCAAGGTTACTGTTACTGATGCCACAAAAATGAATGCGAGATAGGAGCTTCCCTAATTGAGGGGTAGTGTTTGCCACTGTTAGAACTCCACAGTCTTCCATGGAATGCCCCTTTTTGAAGCACTGGGTGTATTGTGAGCTGCTCAGACACCTCACCTCCCTTTAATACAGAAAAAGAGCTTCCCTATTTGAATTTAATGACAGAAAGACAAATTAGGCCACCCAGACAGGGGGTCTCATATAATTAATGACACCATTTCTGTGGAAAGCGCTCCCTCTGGTTATTAGGAATTATAAATGTCAGAACAGCCACAATTGCCTGGGCCTTCAGAGTTTCAAAAGTGCCACAACAGCTAGTAATTAGCCACAGAGTGAAAAGCTTATGAATGAGAATTGATCCTCACTCTACAGTAACCTAGTTAACTTCAGTTCCACAGTATCAGGGATGAATTATTGCTTATATTTCCCCATTCATATTAAATACAAACTCTTAATCCTTTTATTAATTCTCTAGCATGAATTATGAATAAAAGTGAATATTTTATAAAATAAAATGAAGGAATCTTGTTAATCAGAATAATGAAAAATCAAGTGAATTCAGGTTTTTGTCTGTGACAGGATTTTTCAGGCCTCTGCTCTCCCAACTCTCATTCTTCAATTCACCTCTACCGCTCCATAACTTGACACATATCCATGTGAGGCTAGGTTTGAAATGCTCCCTTTTTTCAGGCCAGCATCTCTAATATAAAACCTGCAATTTGATCACTCTACTCTCTCCTATTGAAACACTTACCATAATTAGACCAGATTCCCATAAGCTTATACAGATATATAGAGTGGATGTCAAAAGCTCAGCTGATACAAGACATTAACTTAAAAGACTGGTGCACGAGCCTGATGTCTCTAGGAGAGAGGTTAAAGATTTGTCCCATTAGGGTAAAAAACATCCTACATCTGCCTCACCAGGACACTTTTCCACTTCTGAACAGCACAAGCATATGCATTTTTCTAGGCACCTTGGGTTAATCAGGTGTCTCATTCATATATACAGCACAAATAAAGATGTTAGTGGCATTTCAGTGGAAATATCTACTAAAGGAGATAAACCAGGGAGTTTTAATGGTTCAGACTGAGTTAGCCTTACCTTTTCTTTGTGGGAGTGCTTTCAGCTGGCTTTTTCTCTTGCTGGTTTGAAGGGGGAATACCAGATGGATTTGTTTTCTTGCCCATTAGTGGAATAATTTCGGTGTTATCTTTAATCATGTTTCTCCAGTAGACAGATTCACAGTTACTCAAGTCCTGTTCATTTAAAGAAAGCACCAAAAGAAAGACCAACTTGCCTATTTACATTCTCTTCACATGTAAGCACACAAATACTGATTTCCAAACCCCTTCTACCTCCCCAAGTTTCTCATTTTTGAGTTATTAAGCACATATACACCATTTTGTATCAAGGCTGGGGGGTTATATGCATCACTTCACTAAACTACAAGAGAAGTGCCATTAAAAGTGATACCATAACTCCAGGAAAACCATAAACTCAGCCACTAAATTAAACTGAAGGAGTCTGTCAATCACAATGACAGTATCTGTTATTTGGAGAAACAAAAAGAGCACAATGACTTTCATAAGCAGCCCTGAAGCTGGTGTATATTTACAGTTAATCTAAGTAGTCTGCTCTTCTGCAAGAAAACTTCAGAGAAGTGGTAAATTCTAGGAAGGTCAGTGCAACAGGTACCATGCATGGAGGAAGGTTCCAGATGTGAAGGGCAGTGAACATAGAAAAAGCCCTGAAGCTGTTCACTGTGTTAGAACAGTAGAAGCAACAGACAGTCTCTGAATACAATGCCTAGGCTGAGCTACACAATCACATGGATACCATCAAGGACTTGTGTCCTGCTGACATTTCTCTGCATTTCTTCAGGGAAAAAGGGGGAAAAAAAATCATGACTACTGAATGGAATGCTCACCACATGACACAAAAGGATCTTAATGCATGGTATCTGCTTATAAACACCTACAACATGAATTCTGTAAGTAATAGTGAATAACTTCCTGTTATAGTGAAATCTTCCTGTTTCTCAATATAATACTCAAGGGCATCATTTTAAATCACCAAGGATCATTTGAAAGTGAGATGGTGAATTCAGGATACTTTGAGATTGAATATAAGAAGAGTAAGTTTTACAAGGTCACAGACCCATGCCCAAGGAAATCAGGAGAGTGCTCTCCATACCCAAGGATAAATGACAAAAATCACTTGCCTGCAAGTGTGAACAAAATTAACTACATATTTTCCTTCTCCTACACACAACCTTTTCACTCCTGTGAGTCTCAATGTGCCTGGGCACTAGAATATCTTCATTATGGGAATATCAAGATAGAGAAAGCAGATTGTGAAGCATGTTTGAAAGATACGGTACCTGGTGTAAGAGGAGCGACACACATATCAAATACACTGATACTTGAGTGAAAATCTATTAATGTATTAATAGTTATATTATTATTAATAATCTATTACTCTATTAATGCATCCATAGCAAACGTTTAAGTATGGAAAGTTTTTGATCGAAGGTACAGAGAACAGAATTCACAGGGCCCAAACACATGTAGGGGTGCAGCTCTAATTTCTTGTCACTAAATGGAATCAAAATCTGAAATATTGGGAAGTGCTCCTTACCTTGAAAAGGCTGGCTTAAATAGCCATGAAAAGGAAGGGGTTTTGGTATTTTCCACCATTGGTAGGTATTCACATTAGTGCAACTCTAAAATTTGCCTGGATTGGATGCATTTCCTATGAATTCTTATCACAACTAACAGGAATAATTTATGAAAAGCAAATATGGTTTACTTGGTACACTTGCATCCAAAACACACTGTAGCTTTCCCTGCAGTAAATACACAAAAGAACTAACCTTGGATATTATATATTTGAGATAGGAAGAAGTGGTTTATCTATGCCTTTGAAAATGCAATTCATGTAGGCTTCAGATGCATTTCCCATCCAGAGGAAGAGACAAATGTCTCTTGATGTCTACTTGATATAAATCAAATATAAGTGCACTAGAATAAGACGGAGCTGGGCATTAAGTAGCTTCACAAACTAAGTTACTTTAAAGGAAGAGAATGGTCAAAACCAGATTAATAGGTCAAAAAAAGCGTTAGCAAAAGCAGTTGCCGAGTTGAGAAAAGCACAGCAGATAGATGTGTGAAGTTGGATGGGTCAAATTGTGGTAGGAAGAGCTGGCAAAATTAAGACCAAGGTTAAAATCTCTGAAGCACACAATGGGAAAAGCCTATGGTTTGTGAGAAATGCTGAAGCTGGATATAGCAGCACATTTCTGTGTGGGCCATCGGTAGCCAGTTGTCACCACAGAGATTTTAGCAGTGGCTTCAGAGCAGGCTACAACATTTAGGAGAGGTGAAAATAGTCAAAGATAGTATTGAAGTTATATCGGATGATGAGGGACTACTAAATTACCATTGATAGAAGGAAACAATTTGGGAAAGAAAAAGAGGGAAGATTCACTTCTGTTTATATGGACTGCAGCTTTCAAATGCACACAGAGTTGACTGTGTGATCTCAGCTACAAAGGCTATTTTAAAAGAGATCTTGGAGGCTGCACAAGTAAATAACTGCAGGCACAACAGTTGAAGTTCCTTGCTACAGTGCTGAGGTAGCGTCTGTTTCTCACTTTTAATCACAATTAATTGTATGCTTAGATGAAAACTTAGCAAGAGCTTTCATCATGGTCTTCCAGTGCACTATCATTTTTTGTAATCTATGACATATAGAGCAAAATAGTGCAACTGTCTGAAGAATGTAAAATCATTAGTGTAGCTTGTGTAACCCGATATGGAGTGTCTTCTATTGTTGTAACCATTTTCTGCCCCCATTATTAGCTAATTCTTACTTACAGGTCACCAGAGAGGTGGCTTATTTGAAGTGGACAGTGATACAAAAGCCCTACCTCGATTTACAGTATGAAGAATTCTTGGAAGGGGATTCTGAAGACACTGAGGACTTAGGATCTCAACTCCAGCGTGCTGGGAAGAGCACATTTAACTGCAATGGTGAATTGACTCAGCAACTCCTACACAAGTGGCACTTTACACACTATCACAGACTCAACTCGTGCTTATCTGAGAACAAAAAACCCCACACATATCTATAGCTTTATAGCTCAATAACAGCGTAAGCAAAGAGGCTAATGACAGAATCCTACAAGTCAAAAGAAAGACTCGGCTGTGATATCCTGGGACAAAGGTCTTTTCTGAAGGGGCAGAGGAATGGAAGCAACTACCAAGAGCTGTTTCATTCATGGGGTCCTTCAAACATCCATAGCACAAAACACGACACTTTCCAGCACCTATGACCTAATTCTTATGAGCTCATAAAAAAGAAACCCCCTTCCCTTAGGGGAAAGTTGATAAAACTTCATTTTTACTTTTGCTCACTATTTATGGTATATGAATCCTATCGGCAGAAATTTACACCTGATAGAAAGAGTTTAATGCCTTAAGTCTGTCAGATTTTTAAACACTGGGGGGGCATTAGCAGACATCAGGTGTTATCAAAAGTCATTTTCTTCTTGGTGAGAAATTTGTTCTTTCCTACAAAGGTTTTTCCTCACAGAAATTTTAGAAGACTCTGAAAAGCAAAGTTTTTCCCTGAGGAAAATACCTGAAAGATGATTTCTCTGCCTGTCTCAGGATTAAATCAAAAGAAGCAATTTTACTGAGTTGAAGTAAAAACTATTGTACTAAACTAGGTATTTTACTTGCAAAAGCCACCACAGTAACAAACTTTCAGTGGAAGAGGAACGTATCGTTTAAGTTTAGCTTGTAGGATAGTATATCTTGAATCCTCTTGGCACAGAAATTAGGAAGTGCAACATGGCAACAAATATGAACGACATTAGGTCTGTCTTTCTTTACTTCTGACTGCCCAAGGAGTCAGCATGGCATGGCTCAGGAAAAAGATTTATAAACTAGAAAACCAGAAAGGCATCCTCCATTTAAAAGATGGGTTTAGTCTTTGCCTGTTGAAGATTTCACTCTCTACAAAAGCATCACACCTACACCGGACACCCACAGAAGCTCCCAGAGAACTTACCCTGCTTACGAAACCGGCATTTCGGTGTAGACAAAGCGCCCCAGAGTTGTAGCGATGAAGTTCAAAGCAGGGGCCTGCTGACACAGCGACAACATCCAAACCAGCTCATTTGCCGAATGGGTACAACAATATTCCAGCTCAAAACTATCCTAAAAACGCAAAACCACCCTCCTTCAGTCATCCGGGTGGCTCAGGTGTGGAAAGCACAGGTAAGTTCAGTGCCGGCAGACTGCTGCCTTACAGGGTTTGCTACGTCTGAAATTAGGGAGCAGAGAGAAACTTGCTAGACAACAAACTCTACTTCATAGCTGCCAAAGTGGGATGACACACACACACGCAATAATTATACACTGAAATGTTACTAAAGCTGAGTCGCTCATGGATGACTTAATAGCAGCAGCAGAGTATCTGAAACGATCACTGCTCTGCAGTTTACATACTGTTTTCAAAAGAAAATGGTTGTGCACATGCATTTGGGTTGTAAATTACATCCCTTTATGTCATGCTTAGCTTATTATAGACTATGGAACTATTCAGAAAGCAAAGGGAAAATGAGAAAATGATCATGCTAAGTGCTCCAGAAAGCAAAACTGTTTGCTATTACTCTGAAAAAGTAGAAGTGGCCTTAGAAAAACCTTACACTTGCACAGTGATAATGTCAGTGGAAATGTGGTGGGCGTGTTTAGATCTTTCCCTATATATAATAGTTGCTGATGAATGCATACCCTCAGGGTTGGTGAGAATACAAACATGCCTGTTCCCATAAACGTAAGTACTGGTGTTACTTCTTGCTGTGCCAGCTACAGGGAATGGCTTTTTTCCAGCTTTGCTAGTTTTAAGCTGTTGAGCAATGGTTAATGCAGACTTCTCTTTTGGGAGAGGCCAGAAAAGTGACCATCAGTACTTCTGCTCTCTTTATGGTCTTTCCATTATCACCAGAAATAGGATGTTTAACACTTGCATGCCTTTGCAGTGAGGCCTAAAAGATGTACTTACAGCTGCTGACCTTTACTGGATTAACAGAAAGGAATCAGGGGAACTACATAGGCCAGCAAATGTAGGAAGCTTCCTCCAGCTGTAGATAAGGGAAGAAAGAGTCAAATCTGGGGTTTTATTTGGTAGGAGGTATATAAAACATATGGAAATAAACCCATAAAATAACCTAAGATATTAAGACCTAGAACCAGATATTTTAATCTGAAGAATATGGCTTTAAAACGTATCCACAAACTGCAGGTAAACTCCTCCAGTTCGTCAAGTAGATACCTTTGAAAACAGGACTGCTGGGTACTACATTGGTCTCAAATCTGCTCTGTGAAATACCAGGAGCAGACACTGTTTCTGGTAATGAATCAGCTTGCCACAAGCAGTGTGGTGAAACAGGCCATGCGTAGGCCAGTTTGATTTGGCATTGGGGATAGGGATACCTTTGGTTGGATTGCGCTGAGCACGCATTGAGCTCTGCCTGACGCAAATTCCTGATGTTATGTGCCAAACCCTCTGCCAGGAAGGTTATTCACATCTTGTCAAATGACTGTGCCTATGCTAATCTGCTATAAGCTAGAGTTAGCTGCTTTGATGGAATAAGGACTGAACACTGCCATTTAATCTTGCCTGGGAGAACGGCAGCTTAGCTCTCAACACAAAGTGCGAGAGACTGTTTATTTGAAGTTGCTCTGAGGATGGAAATGTGAAAATAGGCAAAGTTAGATTAAATCTGGGTGAAGGTGCATTTGAGGACTCTTCCTTTAACTCTCATATCAACCACAGTAAGGGACCACTTAAATTCTTTTGCTAAGGAGAGAAAATGAGTTTGGCAGCAAGCAGCACTTTGAACTCAGAAAGCAGCTATATCTGAAAGCACCCAGATCTGTGAGGTTTAGCAGAATATAGGACCTAGCAGTGTGGTCTATTTATAATGTAATGGCAGTTATCCAAAAAGAAAAACTGGGACAAGCTACAGCAAGAGAGTCAAAGCCCTTTTTCAAACTTGCCTATGAATAGGTGTAAAAGACCGTATAAGCAATAGCAGTTCACATGCACAAGTATTAAACTTCATCCTGCCTGTTCCATGTTAACAACTTCTTGTTCCATTATGAGGACAGCCTTGACTCAAACCCCACACACTTGACTAAACCCAAGTGTGGTCTTGTCTGTGCAATTGTCTGATTTAGGAAACTTGAGCCCAGACTAGCTAATCTTCCTGACAAGTAAGAACCACATGCTATACATAGGTGTTGTGCGCTTGAACTGAGCTATTTTTAAGGGCATACTTAAGAGTCAGGAAGTGAGAGGCAGAGCTACAGTAAGGAACAACTGTGCAAACATTTTCTTACAGTTTTAATCATTAACCTGCTTAACCTTTATGTTCCCACACTGAGATTAATGACAGGGCTAGCATTTTTCAGAAGCCATGGAAGGTTTTGCAATAGGCTCCATCACAGCCGTGCAAGCTATTTTATAGAGTTTTATGACAGTTACCAGCTGCTTCAGTTACTAACAGAGATGCCATAAAGGTCACAAACATTAGTAACAAGGCATGCATCTCCTGTGAAAAAATACCTGAACACATTAGCTTTGGATAGTATGCAGAGTACAAATAAGCAGCAGAAGCCCTGTTTGGCATTCATTATTTTGGTTTTATAGCAAGTGCTAGACTCACTAGAAGCTAAAATGAACAAGATGAAGGAAACCCCAGATGGGAGGGATTGAGCATTTGGAGATCTGCCATCTGACATCAGCAAGATAGAGCTGCATTTCTGTTCTGCTGGTACGTGACACGATCCCAGTCAAACTTGCATTAAAAGTTAGTCAGGTTTATTTAATTCTGTGATTTTTCACTAAGAGGAAAGGCCATTGTTTAAAGAGCATTTTTAACAGGTAACAGCCAGGATAATTGTAAATTACTTATTGTTAGCATTCCACTCTCTAAGCTCCTTAAACACAATCCATAGCTTAAGTATTAAAACACTCTGCATGCCAACTACCAGTAGCAGCCCAGTTCCCTTGAGCATAGTGTTTAATTGATGCACAAGTCTTTCATGACTCTTCACTAAGGACAAAGTGCATTTAAATTCTCTCTGTTTCTGTGGAACAGGATTTGGAGTTGTTGATCTGTTGTGGGAAGAATCAACAAGATACCCCATGGAGACTAAGAGTTTAAAAGAACATACCTGCATTTGCTGCTAGTATAGTTCATGTTGAAAAACCACATGGCGATGTACTTCTGTAAAGTATGATAAAATGGATAAGATACTATCATTTGTTTTTACCATGCTCACACTTTTGGACACACATTGTACTATATCCCAAATGATTAGGAAACATTTCTGGATTCAAAGACTGCAGCTTGTAATATTCACCCAGCATACACCTGGCCACTCTTCAAGTACATAGCTTTGGCAGTATTATCTCTGATACAATGGTTTCCTCATTCCTCCACTCCAACTTGTTCTAGGATCATATCTGTGTGCTGCTCCACACACATATGAAGAGCTTTTCACACTGCTCCAGACAACTGAATAGCACTTGCAAATATTTCAGTATTATGCTCATGACCTGTGAGATAAGACATGGTTTTGTGCAGCTGAGCAACAGAGAAATGAATTAGCCTGTAAGTGTTTGACTATCACTTAACAAGAGACAGCTCTGTGGAAATTCATTCCAAGAAAACACTGGTATATCACTTACCAGTTGGTACAGTGCAGACTGCAGGGAAGAATCAGCCTCTTTAGCAATATTGTTATGCACATTTGCATAACACACATGACCAGAGATTTTATTCCCCAGAGTTTCCTGGCATAAAAGAACTGTCCCATTCACAAAAGGATAAAGAATTACTGGAGCCTCCATCACGAACGTATTCCCTGCAACTATGTCACTATGCAGCTTGTTCTTTTGCTCAAGCAAAAAACACCAAAGGAACAGCATTATTCTTGGGACAGCCAAAATTCCCCAACAGCCAGACACCCTAATTATTTCCTACTCCTCCAAACTATGCTTTCTGGACCCAATTCAAGCAGCTTTCTCCAGCTGCAGTGCTGATCCCTGAGCTTCCTGCCTATCACAGTCAGTAACACTGCTCATGACACTCCTTAATTCATCTCTGCTGTGTCTTCTTTTCTATAGCTAAGCTTGGGAACATGAATGCTGCATTCCACATTTGAGAAACACCCAGCATAGCAGCACCCTGCTGAATCACAGTCAGAGCTCACTGAGACCACTCCAATATATACACTAAGAGAACAAAAGAACAGAGGCAAGCTGATCCTATGTCTCAGCTCCTACTCACATCCCCTTCCCAAAGAAACACAGCTGCCTTCCTTCCTCCCTTACACCTGAGAGTGTGCTCACTTCCACCTGAATCTTTCTAACTCTTGCACCTGTGGGCACTTCCCTATGCAGGGGTGGGCTCAGTCATGGGTAAGCTGAAATAAATGCAGTAAAAATCTACTTTACATAAGTAGCATCAATATTTGACTTAAGGTCATAGTTATCCCTTCTGTTAGCAAAATTACAGGGGACTAAATAAGCACAAGATAAAAATAAGCAATGCAAGAATGACTCTGTCACTTCCTGTGTCTTCTGCGACTGTGCTGCTGCCAGTATCCTCTGCCACTCCTAAGGCAAAAAGTAACAGTGCAAAGCTACAAAGACCTTTGCCAGTCATCCTTTGTAAATGTGGAGTGTTGGGTGCTTCTTGTCCCTGTCCTGTGTGCATGTGCTGTCTGCTGCTACTGCAGGTCACAGGCTATGCATGCTCAGTGGTGGAGGCTCACATGGGTCTGCAACCTTTTGAGGCTTCTATTTGAGTTAACAATAAAACCAGTTCTAAGACCATGAGATAGGCACTTTTTAACTCTACTGGAGGGTGCCATGTCTCCTGGGTAAAACAACATGTAACACTTCATAGAAGTCTTCCAAACTTTGCTGGGCTGTTCTGAGCCTCATAGTCCCAACTAGGGCAGGGTTGTTCTCCAACAATCTCAGCGTGAGTTTGTACCCTCAGTAAACCTTCAGTTGTGGTGCATAGTTTCTGGTAATGCTTAGCAGCACAAGGGAATTAAGCAATATGAAAATGCCTCGAGGAATACACTGTGAAGAACATGCCCCACCTACATGCTACGTTTTTTCTGCTCAAGTCTGTACTGTTGACTCAAGTACTCTTTGGAGGGTGATCACCAAAATGGGGGAGGAACCTTAACGTTGTAATAATTCCAGGTGGAACTAATAATTCAGTCATTTGATTTTCAGAGCATCAAACCTTCCTGTTTAAAATAGATTTTTATCTTTCTCATCCATCTAAATTCGGGAATAATTCTTTCACCTTCTCCCTCCAAAGATCTGGTTAGACCTGTAGAAAATATGAGGGGAACAAAAATGCACCCACTATCAGGAATTACACTGAGAGCTAAACTTTGCATCAACTATATGAGACACTCACTAACTAAAACAAAACAGAGTCCCTGCAAGCCCCTTCCACTTTCCATCAAGATCTTCCTGGGAAATAAGTGAAGCAAAATTGCAGGTGAACATCTACCAGCTGAAATGAGCCCTCAGATACTTCAGTGCCTCAAAATAAGAGACCTGAAATCTGCTGCAGTCAGGATGGCACTACAAGTATTTTCTTATGTGGGCTGAAGTTTGCAATTTCCAGTGTTTCCGAAGGGAGTTCTTTGGGCAGACACATTGTATGTGCCCCATAGAAAGATCATCTTTTCAGGATACATTTTCCTGTCTCAATTTCAACCTGTTATTCTAATTAAACCCCTTTTTATTGTGCAAATCATCACCTCTCTTTGTCAATGTTCCATTTTTCTGTTATTCACTGCTTAGATACAGCTAACTACTTCTATTTTTCCTCAAAAATAAGTCTCTTGAGAAACCCCTACCTATTTCTAGCCCCAAACTCCACTCTTCTGTATCTTTCTGGTAATGAGGGACATTGTCTTCCTTGTGTCTTCCTTTGTGCCAATTAAACACTCTTGGCATCTCCCCTCTGACTAACAGGAACTGAGGACACGATCCCTTTTCTTTAGGTGGTTCATTATCCACATTCTCCTTTGGAATAAGAGAAACTGTCTCGACTAAACCTACAATGCCAGCTTGGAAACAAATTACTCTGACTTAGTGACATAGCTTAAAACTGCTCTTACTGGCTGAGTGAGTAGGAGCCTTCCTTTCAGTTCCTGTAATTGGGAGTTGCTCCTCCTGGCTGTGGAGTAACCAGCTGCCACGGCAATTCCAGGTGACAGGAGTTTTCATACCAACATTCTGGTGACTAAAGTGTTGATTTTAAAGGCTGATTATGACAGTGACCAAGAAGTACTGTCCTGGATGATGATGAAGTCTGAACCTCAGTGATTCTGTAAATATTCACGTCTCCTCATGTCCACCCATGGCCTGCCTATTGAAACAGGAAGTGTTACTAATAGTGATGTAACTCTGCCACAGTATCACAAACACATCAGAAAGAGAGGAAGTCCAGTGAGGTCATTTGGTTGCTCTTCCTTCCCAGAGAAATAGGATACTCTCCACCATGTATTTTGAATTGCTTTGTACAGTATAACATCTGATGTAGGGAAATTTGGTCCAGGTTTTCTCTGTGAAAACGATACCAGAGTCAGAAGGAATCCCAGTCTGCATGGTGTGGGTGATGGAAAGCGCTTCAGAGCCCTATAACCACATCAAGATGATCCAGTATGTCTATGCTGCATCTGGCAGCATCAATTAAGACCTCTTCCTCCTAGGCCCCAGTAACTCCCTGTCTGCTGCCTAATGGAGCAAGAAAGATTTATAGGAAGTATTCTTCACCACTACATAAAGTTCCTATTGATGGGGGTCTGAAAACTTCAAGCATCGTAAACTGAATCCACTGGCTTTATCCCTTCAGGCTATGGGGTTGGGAGGATCCCTTGGGTTTTGTAGCACAGCAGCACTTGCTGGGCACACACTGTGTGGGTTTTTGAATATTCAGGACTCTAGCAAAGATGCATGACTGAGTAATATGCTAGCAGGATATAGGTGCCACAGAAGGGTGACAGGATTAGCTGGTATTTGACAAAGATAAATATGATTCTGCATAATGAATTTGATTAGAGGCAACAAAGCAAAAGACAGTGGATCACAGGGAGAGGGGCTTTCCTGGGACAAGTCAGTTATGGGGTACCTCACACGGACTATGCAGCATCCCTACACATGGCATGGGGGCCCTCTTGTGGGCTCTGGTGTCTTCATGGACCCCATTAAAAACTATCAATGTGCAGCCTGAGAGGGGATTAATGTTAATGTTTAATTACAACAAGGGCTATCCAGCCTCCAGTGCCCGCATTGGCAGAGGGCACAAACAACAGGCTGTGGAACTCCAAGTTTTATTGTGTAGAATGTGCATTTTTCTCAACTAATTCAGAAATTACTGGAGCTTGAAAGCCACAACAGTTCAGTCTGCATGGCTGACTAGATAAGCACTAGATAAGCTGCACCGCAGAGATGGCAACACTGTAGAATACTGAGATCATATTTTGCTTTTCCATGTGTTCATCAGTCCATTTTCAACTCACACTGAAGCGCAGCCCAACTCACCTTTGTCCAGCTCATGTCTTCTTGCTGTCTCTTGTCCCACACATTTGCAATCATTGCTAATTACAGTCATCACCCACAGACAGGAGGTGAGCACATCAAGAACCTTCATTTCTTGTGCTTTTGTCCCACTGTGGTTACTGGGAGCTGGTGGATATATACACTGTCAAACCTGATCATCTCATATTAAGCACTTAGTGTAGACACAAATTAATGTGTCTAATAACTGTGAAGGGACAAATTCTTATCACCTACAAGCCTCCAGTATCTAAAGGGGGCCTGTAGGGATGCTGGGGAGGGGCTCTTCATTAGGGACTGTAGCGAGAGGACAAGGGGTAACGGGTTAAAAGTTAAACAGGGGAGGTTTAGATTGGATCTAAGGAAGAAATTCTTTCCTGTTAGGCTGGTGAGGCACTGGAATGGGTTGTCCAAGGAAGTTGTGAATTCTCCATCCCTGGCAGTGTTCAAGGCCAGGTTGGACAAAGCCATGGGTGACACGGTTTAGTGCGAGGTGTCCCTGCCCATGGCAGGAACTAGATGATCTTAAGGTTCTTTCCAGCCCTAACTATTCTATGATTCTATGATTTTCATGGAAACCACTGCTGTTTCTAACCATGTTCACTGTGAAATAACTATGCAAACTTCAAACTAAACATCCTCAAGCATTCAAGACATGGAATCTGAAGATCATGCAAAATCTGTCTGCCAAGATGAGCAGAACCTCAACAGAACAACCAAAGTAAAGACAATCTATTGCAAAGCCATGCTCCTCCTCAGCCAGTGAGGTAGCTAGCAGTAGAAATAGGAAGGTGCTGGTCATAGAAAAGCTATTCTTAAAGCACAAATACTTCCAGACACACCACCTCTGTTTCCTGGGGGTTAATTACAGCCATCCACCCTGAGTGAGTCTTTGCACTCTCCTTCCCTTCAGAATAAGCACATCCCCTGCAGGCATCCCACCCAGTCTGCCTGAACAGACACACCTCCATTTCCAAAGGCAATTCTATGCACCCAGGTGGAAGGAAGCTGAAGGATGAAGTAAACTGTGGCCAACAGAGCCTTATCTGCTGAGTCTGAATAAATGTGTTCAACAACAGTTTGGAGCCACTGGCAAGCTTCACCTCCCCATCAGTAGGAAATAAATTTCTGCCCATTGCAATAATTAAGTGATGATATAGCTGGAAATTCAGAGGTTAGTAATAACCCACCCTAGGAAAGTGGGAGAATTTTGTTTGCTTCCCAGAAAAAGACTTAAGGGACTTAAAAAATGCAACCAAAAGCCCCATCAGCACTGCCCTATCCCACAGCTACAAGACATTTACATTTTTAACCACAGCACTGTACTGATGTATGTTTTCACTCTGAATTCCAGCACCTCTGGTTTGTATTAACAAGCTCCTTTCAGTCTTTATAAAGTTGCTGGAGCAGAAAGGGACAAGAAGGCAGAGGTCGATGTTCTGTTGAGGTTACTCAGAGCAGCTGATCTATCCTTCTGGATAGGCATTTCATGTAAATCAAGTTGGAATTCAAGCAATGGATTAAGTTTCTACCCAAGCCAATAATTATGGGAAATGGATCCCTCCCAGGGAATACAGAAATTTTATGAATACTTTCCAGCTATATCATGATCCTGGTGTGCTTTCAAGCATAGATTTGCCCTGGTTCACAAAGGCATGAAGACAATCAACTATGTTTTTCTGGTCATCCCCTTTCTACATGTATTCTTAATAGCTTTAATAGTAAGTTATTTCACTGTCTCAGCCTGTCTTGTCTACTCAGCTGTACTGTTTTACATGTGGACTGTCTCTTGCCACGTTCAGCATGGAGCATAATGAAGCCCTGAGTGGAAACTAAAGAGACTCCTACCAGGTGGCTAGAGATACACCTTTGCAATGGTATGGCACTGAACACGTCTTTTGTGGTTTTCTTGTCCAAGAAACAAAAGCTGTTGGGTTTAAAGGCTGATTATTTTTTTTTCTCAACTCTTTCAAATCTTCCTCTTGTATTCTACAAACTCTATGAAAATAAACTTACATTTGTTCTAAATGATGTTAACAAAAGAAACAAGTCCTCTAGGTGGTGCTGCTATTTTGAATAAAGCAGCTGGATGCTTGAAGGTTTCCTTGTCATATATTGCTGTGGTACTCTGTGAGAAAAGAGCACTGAAAAATCCTGGCCCCAGTAAAAGGACTGATGTCACATAACCTGAAACTTCATCTAACAAGTGTTAGCGCTGAAGGACAGTCTGGATGTAGATATAGTAATTGCTTCTCTTTAGAATGTGTTTCAGTATTTTACTAAGTGCAGAAACATTACAGGATGTATTATGAAAATTATCTTTCAATGGTTGACTCAGCTTTCTGTATCTTTGATTTCCAGTTTTCCCAATAATTTGCAACTGACTCTCCCAGCGCATGTACAACCCTTCAACTTCAATGGCTCATATGAGTATTTCCTGACCGCAGTCTTTGCATGTGGCACAGGCAAAGCATGACAGCTTTCCCTGGCAAAAGCTGCATGATCTGGCCCAATTTCACACAAGCATTTTAGCACAATTGTACTTCAAATACAACCACTGAAACAGTGCACGTACTTAACCTGGAACATGGTTAAAAACCTTGTTGGCTTAAGGATATTTGTATATGCATGCTTTACTTGGGCATTAAAGGCTGTTAAATGCTTTAGTTATTACAAAACAAGCAAAGAAGGTGAAACAATTTACCTTTTCTTGCTCAACACAGCTGCACAGGTCCAGTACTGAAATATTGGGCCAGCTGCCTATAGGACAGATTTTCTGATCCTTAGTGCCTTTCTGGCCAGCCACTTTCCTAGAGGATGCCAAAGTCCCTCCTATTGTTTCCTCTCTTTCCAGGCCTTCTATCTGTACTTTTTGAACATATGCCTATTTTCTCTCTGATATTGTTCCTGATTCTCTTTGTAATCCAGCCACACAGATTTGCAGCAAAAGATTTCTTTCCCCATGTGGTTGCTGTCAAAGTCAAGAACAAAAACTTCATGATTTTAAGATTATTATTGTTATACATTATTATACATCTGACCTTTGAAACATATATTCGCTATAACCACTATCTCTTACTTTGTGCAAAGTTCATCTGTTATCTAAATAAATGTCAAATTTGGGATCTTGTTGAGCCTTCAGCCTCGGTAACAGTAACTGTGAATTCTGGAGTTCGCTCAGACAGTGTAAGAGAAACATTTCTTTCATTGATTTTGACTAGTCAACCTTTAAAATTTCATAGAGTGTGTTTGTTCTTGTGTATGAGAAAAGAAAACAACATCTCTAGACTATACATTGTTTTGTTTCTTTCTCTGTGTCCCCATTTATTTATCTGCTTTCCAGGAAACATTCCTCGTAGGAACGTATCTCTGGGCTCTTGGTGATTTTTACTGCTCTTTTATGTCCCCTTCTCCAATTTTGTAAGAGTTTGGTTTTTGAGGCTGTAAATCCATCAAATCGGGGCTGTAGCTGCTCACACAAATACTTTTTAAAACAAGAAAGAGAAATCAAAAAGCAGACAAAGTATGAAATCCACTCTGTTCAGTATCAAGTGATACCATTTTTCTCCAGGTGATTTTGTTATTTTCAGGTTATCAACAGAATATCCACAGCCCCTGACCACTTGCACCATCCTGCAAAGCTTAGTGAAGCTCCTGTTAGTTAACAATCAATGCAGATGTCAGCTCAGACCTCAGAAATGCATGAGGGCGCTTTTGCAAAGAGTAAAAGAAATGGATGAAGACTGGCAAAAATCTGCACTAAAAAAGTGCACTTACAGAGAGCTCTGAAGTGTGGGGAAATCTCTATTTATTTATTTATAAAACAAACCAAAACCCCCAAACAACTATGGAAACTGTTTCCAATACTTCACAGAGAGCCTAGATGCAAGTATCTAGCCAAGTAAACACAAACCAAGCAGTACAGACAGTTTCTTGCTGATTTATATTAAAAATAACCATGAAGGCACAAGCTTAAACAACAGGTAGTTTATTTAGCATACTTCATGAATCCTTGCACACTGTAATTTCCCCAATCCTCCATCTCTTTCCAGGAATCCCTGTTCTTATGAACAAAGTGCTTTACTTGTCCTGCTTGTGAGAACCAAAGGCAACTACAACTAACCTTAAAAATAAAATAAGATTAGACTGACTTTGGAAGTGACTCCTTCAACATCTCAGAATATTCTGGCTCATAATAAGGTTCCAAAATAGGTTTTAATTTGACTTCTTCCGGTAGTTTTTGTGTCTCTTCTCTTCTGCTTCCATCTCTTAAAAGTGGAACCAATGTTTTCCAGTTTTTCCCTGAAACTAAAAAGAAAATGAATGGTTAATTTTCACCCTCCACAGAAACAGAAGAAATTATGCAAGTGGTTTAAATAGGAAGCTGATGAAAGAAGAAGAAAGAAGCAGGAACAAACAGCTTTGTGGTTTTCTTCCCCATACTGTTCCATGAGCCTTCCATATTTCATCTGGTAAACACTAGCAGAGACCGATCGTACAGTTAAATTATTCTCTGCTGGATGCTGAGCTCCCAAACTACAGGGTTTGGGGTCTCTGAAGTACCTTCCTGGCTATCTGGCTGTTATTCTACACTGTTCCATCTCTTCTGGATTTATACACATTATCTACCTCATAAAAATCTACAATGGGAATGATGAATCCATGGGGCTTCTATTCCAGTGAGTAAAACTGCTATGTGAATAATGAGCCCACTTAATCCTTTACATTTTGTGCTGACTAAAAATGCCATTAACTTGGCTACTGCCATTATCATTAAGTGCATAAAACTAACTGCCTTCTAACAATTAATTGATGCTGCTTCTATCACCAGTGTCAAACCCATACTAGGATTTAGGTTCCTGAAACCCTCACCTCTGCCAGGCTTAATAGAGTAACTGGGATTTCGTTTGAGGTCCCCAGAGCACCCAGGGTCTTCATTGATTATGCCCAAATTAGTATTCCACGTGGACCAGTTCACTTCATCAACCCTAGGGAGAGAACACAAAACCAGTATCTATTCTAAGGGTCACCAGACCACTCAAGGATGAGTTTAGATCACAAACTGCCACCTCTCAAGCCTCAGATCTGACCCAGAAAACAAATTAAACTGATTACTGTAGACAGTGGCAGTACACCACTTCTCAGAGTGCTCCACAGGAAAAGTTCTGCTTCCCATCACCAAACACCTTATGTGTTATTCGTCTACAAAAGATTGTTCATTTGACATACAAACAGGTTACCTAAAGCACCATCTGTAATCATCTTGGCCATCAGGTGTGACCCCGACCAGGACTTGCTTCCCAGACCGGAACGAGCGCCTCACACAGTTCAAGTAGCTGTTCTCAATATCCAAGATTGTGATAGCTCTCTACAGGTAAAAGAAAACAGAACACTGAAAGGCTGCAGTTTCAAGGTCCCTTTGTTAATATGTCATTAAAAATGCTGAATTACTGCCCTGTGATTAGAACTATTAAGTTCTCTTTCTTACCTCAAACAAAAACCGATATGCCTTTGAGGTTCTGGTGAAGACTGTTTTTCTCCCTGCATAATCCCCGTTTCCATAGTCTGATAAGGATTTTCCATCATTAAAAGCCCAAATAACTTTGTCTAATAACAAAAGTACTTAAATTCTGAACATCTCTGGAACACTGGGAACATCTGCTTAGGCAAAGCATCCAATATGCATGGAAAAGGAACCAATATACTTTTTTTAGGAACTGTTCAGGAGATCAGAAGGCAGCAGTGACCTGATATTTAAACACCTGTCAGTTCCTAAAGATTCTTTCTAAAATTTATGATTCCCCATACCCTCTTTCTTGGATAACAGCCTCACATAACCAATGTACCTGGAGTTTCCAGATGCTCTTGCTCTCCTGTGCAATTTTGCTCACGGTTTCCCCCATCAGTGCAATAAGCATGTTGAGCAGGAGGATGTATGTAAGGATGACATAAAGAACCAAAAGGATGACAAACACTGACTTGAACCTGTAGTTCTCTGTGAACTCCAGGTCCCCCATCCCAATAGTGAACTTGAAGAGTTCCAAGCAGGTATAATACAGACTGTTGTAGGATGTGCGGCCTCGTTTCACATGGCAGCATCGGGAATATTCAGAGATATTTGTGTCCTGCCCCTCATTGTCATCTTCAATTAAAGTCACCACAGCTGTTGCAAAAGAGGAATCACATATGCAAGATGAAAATACAATCTGGAATCATAATTCCATTGCAAGCAATGGAAGTGAGGATAAACATAAGACATTTTATCTTCATGGTTACTGTCCCCAGAGAAACTGCTCTATAAAATATTTGCCAGAACTGACACCCTCTCAGAAGGTGTTGTCTCTCTTTTAACCATATAGAACAGGATGACTGTTTTTCCATCAGCTTTGCAAAGCACTTTGAGACCCAGGGATCAACAGCTGACTGCAGCTACTACAGATAATTGTTATTCTGAAGAGATATTTCTTTTGTAATAAGGTTAATTTGTTAGTTCTAGTTGGAAACAAAGTCAATGCCACTTGAAATATAAAATCTTCTGAGATTCTTTAAGGTAAGAAAAAGTAACTCCAAGTATGACCTTACCTGTTGAAAATCCCAAGAGGAATACTAGATAGACAAACATGAAGCGACATAAATCTCTAAGGATCATCTGTAATATGGAAAAAGAGTATTTTTATACTGTTAGAACTTGAATATAAACTACAAAAAAACCCACAAACCTAGTAGAAAATACTGCTTCAGCTCAAGAAGGCATTCGCTGTGAGTGGCTGTTCATGCACTGAACAGCTGTTTATCCTGCTGAGATAATAGAACTTTAATACAGAAAACATTTTTCTCCATTACTTATGCAACAGTTTACATATGCAAGACATATGCATGCCAAATAATTTCATCTTTGTGAGGATAAACCACATTAAGACGATTTCCTCTTTCTTCCCCTCTTGGGCTAGCTGTCTACATCATACATAGAGATTTATTAGCCAACTACTGCCCCTTAGCTAATTGCTCTGTTTAGTAACATTTAAACTATACCTAAAGAAATTTCCAGCTGATAGAAGGCTGTGCCATTTCCCACCACACCAGTCTGCACTGTTCTCAGTCTACTTTAATCCATCCCTATCCAACTGTAGTTATTTTGAAGCACAGGAGTTAATAATAATACCACAACTACTATAATACATGGATGAGGAACAGGACATTTTTCTACACAATTTAAAATTGGATCATTTAATTAAGAAAATAATGACCAAGTGTAGTAGAGTGGTATAAGATTTCCCACTGACATCATGGATGTAGATATGGCAACTTCCCTCCTGGAAACAGGGCTGTTGGCAGCAGTGTCCTAATCTGAGCACTCTGCTGGTCTCATCACCCCTCACTGAACTAACCTTGGCAATCATGACAGAGTAAATACCCATCTGCTGGAAGCCACGGGTGTAGTACAGCATGTTCGCCCAGCCCAGTGCCAAGGAGAAGACCATGGAAGCCACATACAGTTCCTGGCCACAGAAGTACAGCACCACAGAGCTCAGGAGGAGCAAGGAGTGAACAAAGCTGAAAGAAAAGCATGGTCTGAATGCATGAGGTAATACATCAGAATGAGAGATTCTCCAAAACACAAAGGAACCTTGGAAGACATTTCCTCTCCCTTCATTCATTCCCTTCTTAAACTCTACAATTCCTCTTGCAATCTACCCAGTTTGGCACACACAAATTCCAGTAGTTTCATCCCTGCTCTTCCTTGTTACTGGAGGGAGGAAAAGTCCTTGAAAATACCAGTTTCTTCAGCACTCCCACTCTTTCCATAGGCCCATGAAATTGCCCTGTTTAATTGCACTCCAGCTAGGAGGAGAAACAGCCCAAATTACTGAGAGGCAAAGCTCCCTTTGGGAATAGGAGGATTTCTGCACATCCAATGCATACACTTGATTACAAGCCCAACTTAGAGATCTATTCCTAACTCTGCTGCATGACACAGTTACTGAACTTCACACACTTCATTTGCTTTACCTTCCAATCAGGCACTGATCCAGACTTGCTTGTTCCAAGTGCTATATTATCTACTGGCAATTATTTTGTAAGGACCCAGGAAATTACAGCAAAACATCTACCAATGACAAATGGCTTCAGCCAAAGCTACAGATCTCACACACTGAAATGCAATCAAAGATATTGGAGCTTACAAAAGAACCTCACTGTAGCTGTCAACTATCAGTGTCCTGAATGACGGGCGCCTCTGCACAAAATACTGTATCTGGAAAGAAAAAAAAAGGGGGGAATGAAGACCAGGTTTGCATCCATGGAGGGATTAAGTATCCCATGTGAATGCATCAACTAAGCACTGATACATATACCAGGAAGCTGGTACCTATTAAGCATCTCCCAAAATAGCTGAAAACCAACACCAGCACATGATCTAGGACGACTCTTCAAGTGACACTTGGTTTCTCTTTCATCTGGCACCTCTTTTGAAGATGACAACCTATTCAGTCACTGGTTTGAGGACTGTGTTTTACTGCACGCTCCCCATTGGCTGCCAAGAGAAAGCAGGGGGACTTTAAGCTAAGACAGGTGATCTTTAAATAGAGGCCTGGCTATTTGCAACATCCCATTTTTAAGCCTTGACTAGGCTAATTATCGAGATGCTCACTGGCTTCTAAAGATAGTATTTTTTTATACAATAGATAAAACTGTGCCTTAGCTCATTAGTAACTGAAGAACTCCTAATCAGGCCAAGAAAAAAAGATTTGTAGCTCTCAACTACAACATGGATCATCGTAGCAGCCAATGCTAATGAATAGGAAAGGCATGTCCGATTATCTCCTGCACCAACCCAAACAACAGAAGGGAAAGTTTCAAATATCTTACCCCTCTGAGAAAAAAATAGAGACCTCCCAATACACTCAGGATCTCTCCGATCACTCGAAAATATTCCCCAGTGCTGTGACCAAATGTGAAGGGAGGCTGTGTAAGACAGAAAGATAGATATATTCAGCAGAACTGGAGATAGGAAAGACCTGGCCTTACCAGCAGCTGAAAGCAACTGTATTTCTGAGGGAACACATTAATTTTCTGAATGGGTTGCAGCAAGGGGGCAAGACTAGGAGCCAGCAGGGTCAAAACCTCCTCCCTATCCTCAGGAAAGAGGAAAATCCTGATGTCAAGAGCATACGTTCAAACAGGAGGCAGATCTGGGATATCATGCACTGGGTGGTTCCCCTAATATA
This sequence comes from Agapornis roseicollis, assembly GCA_002631895.1. Classification (NCBI taxonomy): domain Eukaryota; kingdom Metazoa; phylum Chordata; class Aves; order Psittaciformes; family Psittacidae; genus Agapornis; species Agapornis roseicollis. The sequence continues at coordinate 46,628 of NDXB01006459.1, read as the reverse complement.
TGCCAAGAGTAACATACCTTCTCTTTCTTCTCTACAGGTCTGTAGTAGGCTGCTACAGTGAGGATGATAATGTGCAGGGTATAGACAAAGAAGTTGAAGTAAAATAAGTGTTTGACAAACCGGTCCCACTTGTCTTGTAGCAGCCTGTTAAGGGGTTCCACCAGCAGCATCTCATGACGGTTCTGAGTGGAAGGAAAAAGAGAAGAATCTTGAAAGGACAGTATATAGTAGGCTCTGGAAACAGCAATGATATTCATCTTCAGCAAATGCTCCCTCCTTTAGTACTCTGAAACTCAGGAGGGGAGATTGCTGTTTTATAGAACTAAGGCAAAAGAGCTGGAGCTCTTCCCCAACAGTGAATAAAATGCCAAGGAGGTGCATACTCACTGGGGTTTCACTGCTGTAGGCAATAATCTCAAGCACTGAATTTTTTTCACATGTGTCTATACAGGACAGGTCATAAAGGGATGAGTGGACAGGTCCATAAGCCCATTCAGTGAACTTCCTAGACAAATGTCTGCACTCAGGATCTTTGATCTCTCGTCTGAGGATGTAAGCGAAAATCTAATTGCAAAAGAACAATATAACCAACATTTCAGTGCTAATGGAATTCTAGTTCCTTGGTATCTCCACAAGACAGGATGGCTAATTTCTCCCTAGATTAACTGAAGTCAAACTACTGGAACACTGCAGAGATCAAAGTCTGAAGTAAACGCTATTAATTTTCTGACTGGATGCTGGGAGACAAACAATACAAATACCACTTACAACTTGCCATGACTGGTTTCAAAACTGCAAGAGAAAAGCAGAGGTGTGTGTTACACATCCCTGAGCATGCAGCCATTTGGAATGGGGACTGCCAAAAGATGAGTTATATCAGCCAGTCAAAAGTACAGGGCCTTTAGTGGTTCAGATGATAGCAGAGACACACTTTCTGTTTCCACTTGGGCTGCCTCCATACCAGTGGTATATGAATAATGCAAGCTGGGCACAGACACACACACTTTGTAGCCTTTAAGTTTGGTGGTTGAAAACTATACAGTTTTGCATGCTAAACTGCAGCACAGGGTCCTCTTAACTAAAAGGCCCTAACAATAAGCAGTGATAAAATCTGTTCTACATAACTATTTTGCATGTACTCTGTATAACTTGGTAATGAGACAGTTAATGAGACAGACATTTGCTCACCTACCCCTATCTTCCCTGTTTTGGCTGCCAGAGTTAAAGGAGTCAGCCCTTTCTTGTTGGTGAGTTCTTCTAGCTTCAGGATTGGATTAATTTTGGCACCAAGGATCAGTATGTTATTGTACATCTTGGTAACAAACTTGGTATTATCCTTAGTATTATCTGCAATCTCCACCAGTGTGTGAAGGACCATGTTGCCCATGGAGTCCTCAGCAGCGATGTTGGCAGCCTGATAAGGGTTCTCAAGGAGGAATTTCACAATGCAAAGCTGGTTGGTGCAGGCAGCCAGGGATAGAGGTAGCTCCCCTACAGACAAGCAATGGGAATGAGTTATCAGAAAGCCCATTATTACACATACATAAACAGAAAGATCACGTTGTTTTCATCTTTCACCATGAGGTCAATTTCCCTGTATAACAACTATCACCAATTTCTGTGACAGTTGTTAGAATCACATCTCCTCTGGTTTTACTGCATCACAGAAACATGGCTCCTTAAAAAAAGCACTGGAAGGACAGCTGACAGAAGGTTACAACCTTTCAAAGGATACAGTGCCCAGAAAACAAAGGGATGCAGACCTCAAGCTCACACTGAACACCACCAACTACCAACTGTGTTTTCTTATAAACTCAGCCTTTGGGAGGTAATATTTGGACTAAATGGTGAAGCAGCCCATCTGGTACTTCTGAGTCTCCAGTCCCACATAAACAGGATTACTTAACAGCTTGCATTTGGGATTATTGATTGAGTTATCCTAGCATTAAGCCCATACTGTGCTCACCCCTACCAAAATAAAAGCCAGGTTTCCCTTTGATTTTCCTGAAGAACTCCCCACAGGCTCTTGCATGAACATCTGCTCCATTCTGGACCAAGAGCTTCACCAGGTACATGTTCCTTCTCTCAATGGCGATGTGAAGTGCAGTCTGGCCTACAGAGACATTCATTAGATGAAATCCTCAACATTTAATACAGACAGAGAGCTTTCAGGCACAACAATTTGTTCAGCTCCATGTAAGATGGTGGAACTGAGAGCTTTGCAGAATAAAAAGCTCTGTAATTGAACAAAAAATGATGGCACAGACAGCAAATGCAAGTCCCCTGAGCTTGCTATTAGATCACTATATATAAAAATGGCAGAATATTGCACCTCACAAAACACTGTCCTAAAATGAATGCAGTGATTGTTAATCATACACGGGGACTTTGGGTGCTGCATCAATAGGCATAAGGCCTCATGCAGAAGGCTGTTTGAAAGCCCTGCCTAACCCTATCTTCAGACTTAGCACCAAGAGTATTCACTGCAGCAGTCATTTCTCTTACCCTTGTAGTAATTGTCCGTATACTCTGCGTTAACAAACTCTTTCAGAGTTCCAGTTTTCTTTGCAATATCCAGCAGCAAGGGAATAGTGTCATTTTTCCCATCATGTAGATTCAGCATGGCTTTCAGTAAGCAGGTTTTCCCAGTTTCTGGCTCTATAGCACAAAGAAATTGAAGCTATATAGAAGTGATTGCAAGCCTCCTATCTACTCCTGGGCATGCAGGAATTAACGAACTTCTTCTTAAGAGCTCATACAGGGTTTGATAGAAAATTGCAACTTTTCTGAATTCTCCTGTAACCTTACAATCAGTGTATTGCCCCATCAGTAAGGAAGCACTGGCTATTAAAGGACCTCCTGCAGGCACTGGACACAATTATGGTTTTTTTATTTCAATCTCAGGAGCACTGCTAGAAGAGAAAGAGAGCAACTTAAGGTATGTGAAATTAAAGGGTACCTTTGAACTCATCATCTGTGAGATGCTTCAAGGTTCTATTAAGGTAGAGTAGCAGATCATCCAGGTCCCTTGTGTTGCCTTGGGCTACAGCATCAAAGATCCTTCTGCGGTCATAAAATTTAAAAGCCTTTTCTGAGCAGCCTGTGATGGAATCTGTAGATAGGAGCCTAATAAGGGAGAATTTCAGTTACTTGAAGTCAGATATGTAGCATACTTCTTATAAAGTACTAGAATACTATTTTTCATTTGCTTGTGTGAAATAAAAAGCACTAGAGATGGATCTGCAAAGTTTGTGAGGTCAACAAAGTCTGCAAACAACTGTCCTGATAAATTTTCGTATCTGTTGCTGAAAGCTGAGAACAAGGCTTAACAGAGGTACTGAAGTACAACAGCCTAACTGCAGGCTGGGAGCCAGGCAAGCCCATATGATCATTCTGAACAATGTCCATTCACTAAACAGAACTAAGGTCTACTGCTAAATTTGGGGAAAATATCCATGGAATACATTTTCAGATGTCAACAGACAACAGCTATTGTCACTTTCAGATGCAACACTCCTTATTTTGGCTTAGAAAACAGTGAAACTGAAAAAATCAGCACACTCATGGAGAGAACAAATGCTGCTCTAAGAAAGTCTGCAGCTGTCAAACCAGTCATTACAACCAAATTTTGCAAGGCAAACTTACTTGTGAAGTTTCCCCCTTTCCAAATTGGCATGAAATCTGATGACAGAAGGTGCCAACAGGTGATCCATCTGGTACAAGGAGTCCATGGGAGCCATGTCCTTATCACTGTCCCCCATCACAAACCTCCCACGTCTTGCAAAGATGTTGCTTTTGGGTGGCTGGACCTTGGTGCTGAGTGTACTCTGGAGGCTGTCCGGCGTTTCCAGCGTGGAGTCCTCCCCATCTGTGTGTTCATCTGTCGTTTCAGATTCCTCCATGTCAGAACTGCCAAGTTTCTTCATCTTCCCAAGGATAGAAGACATGATGAGCAAGCAGCCTGTGGGGAATGACACAAACGCCTCAAGTCAGCACTTCACATGGCTATGAGTCCCCCTTTTGCTAGAAGTACTCTCCAGAAACAGTAGGGAATGGATTGGTTACTCTCATCTTAGAAGTGAGACAGATGGACACATTCACTAGAGAGGTGAAACAGTTTAGTAGGTCATTATCTCCATGCTGTTTGTTACTGTCCCCACTGCCCTTACCTATTTCAGAATGAAGAAAGTGAGTCAGTGCCCAGATCTTGCCAGCAATCCCACTGCAGACCTGACTACTTCTGTTTAAAATTACTGCCTCATCCCCCCCCTCCAATCATTGTTAAAGCCTAAACAATCTTTGTTTCTCTTCTCTACTTTCTGGTTTGTGTCACAATATGTTCTCAGGATTTCATCAGGCATGTGAAAAATGCCAGGTGTGCCATAACAGCAGCTCAGGGATGCTGAGCACTGAGGGCTTCCTGCATATTGGAAAATTATCACTTAATGGCTTCACCAGAATTACAGCAGTGCCCAATGAAAATTGGAGCGTGTGATTCTTGAGATGAGTGTCACCTCAGACATGAGATAAAAGGGAAAGGTTACCACAGATAAGAGATGACTGCAAAACCACACGTCTGATCTTGTCTGATTTATAACCACAAAGAATTAGACACAAGTTAACAAATAAACTATACTGAAAGTAAAGCAGGCTTTTCCTGCTTTCTTACCAAACTGTTTCAATCAGACAGATGTTGGTCTTTATGCCACTGAATGCAAAATATTCTGGAACTCCAATAGTGGAAACAGGAATGCATCATATCTGAACAGCTTTTAGCGAGCTCTGATCAGCCTCAAAAGCATACTCTGAACTCCCAGGTTGCTTGGAAATCTTACAGCTTTGAACACAGGATTGTTACAAAATCTTTAAGAAGCATTCAATTATAAACCATATTACAGTAGTCACTAATATCTGTATATTCAGTGCGAACACAACATCATAAACACGCATCAAGGCTGTTTCTCGTCACAAAAATACTCTGAGGGCTTGTCTGCAACCTTACACTATACTACACATTAAAGCTGAATTTTCACTTCTGTAAGACTAATTAATATTTACATTAAGGGTCACTTACATTTTTCTGTGCAAGCAGGATAGGAAAGAAACTTTTGTCAGGCATTTGCCTTTTCTATAGTTTTGTACAATACACATGTAAAGAAAACATGAATTTGCAAACTTGCACATTTAGGGTTACTGGAAGCACAACAGTGTATTACAGATAAAATACTAATGTCCTCTGTGCTCACCTTTCAAGTTCTTTGTGTCCTTAGACTCACTCTGAAAGAATAAACATAGTATCTTATTAGCTTACTTGTTCTATAAATAAGAAATTATACATAGAAAAATATTTCCATTTGGAATATGATACTAAAAATAGAGAAGAACAATTACTGCAGTGGAAAAGTTATAGTTTTATAAAAAATACACTGGGAATACAGCCATGTATAGTTTTATTTGTCTTTTTTAAATTAATATGGATTGAGCCAAAACCATCAGAGAGATGTCTATGGAAAATGGGATCCCTCGTTTTCCACTGAATAGGTGCAGTATTAAAATCCACAGAAGAGATTCAATCCTGTCCCCCTGGCAATTTGCTCAAATCTACGTTAGTCATGATGCGTGCTATCGTTTCTCAACCCTGTTGTTAATATCTTTGATAACAAAGACACAAGCTGCATTTCTTCAGCAGTACCGATCTGCAAGGGAAATAAACTTCACAATTCTGTGGAAGGAATCTTAAAAACCCCAAAATTATAATAATTATATAGCCTAAAAAATTCATAACCTACCTGAACTCTTTGACTCCTGGGTACACTGAAGTTGGCTACAATAAATGAGACACGGAAATATTTATGACAGAGTGTCTAACCACATCAGAACTTACAATAAATAATAAAGAGACTTTACAAACAGCTAAAGCTGTGCTACTCAAATACACGCAGAGCTTACAAATACCGCACAAAATCCTGTCTTCTGAAAAACAGTCCAGTCAATAGTCTGTATAAGCACCCTCTGATCTACAGAAATTTGGTGCTGGATATTCCTCTTCTGAGGTGCCCAGACTGAAAAGCCCTCAGAGTTTGCTTCTCCATTTGTCTGCAAAAGTGTTCTATGTGTCTGATGATTTTTAGAATCAAGGGAAGTTCACTAGAACAGAGAATAGAGTAATAAGATCATTAAGAACAATTCTGTAACCAGAAGCACAGCAGCATTTATTCCCAAGAGTTTAGCAAAGCTCTTTACAAGAATTGCAGTAAGTTGCTGTTGTTTTCCCCTCCCCTTTAATTGCATTTAGTAATGGATATTCTTCTTCAGATTTCCTCTTCATAAATACACTCAAGCTTGAAAAAAAATCCCAAACCACCAGACAGTAATTGTCTCTGTGGGTCACAGTTTCAATTCAATTTACCAAACAGTGTAACACACGCCACAGCTCTTATCTGAGATCAGTCATCTTTCTGGAAACCTTTCTTGGGTGTAAAGCCCCACCAAGTATTTTAAAGATAAGCTGGTTCTGGACAGAGCTGAGGAAGACAGAAAGTCCTAAAGTCATTCTATCATTCCATATTCCTAATACATTTTAAATAATACATATAGGTAGGTAACGGCTTCTAAACATTAATGTCATTAGGAAAAAAATTCAATATCTAATCCAGGATGGATCTAACACCCTGAAAAATGAAAAGCTGTGTCACACATTGTTAAATATATGATTTGTATAAGAACCTTCTGCCAAAATCTAGTCTAGAGAAACAGCCTTTCCAGCAGGCTGAGCTGAGGCTGTAGCTGTTAGACTAGAAGCAACCTCCAAACTTTCAGCTCCTGAATATGAATATATGAAATTACTCAATGAAATGATGTAGTTTATGTTTTGCAAAAGGTAACTATCTTTCTAGTCTTGCCTATTTAATAGCAAATTAATTATACTACTTAAAACACCCTAAGGCATTGCACTCTGAAGAAATAAAATGCCTATTTATTAATGCATAAGTACAGATTACCAATAAGGCAGGTTGTTCGCTGGTGCTCCTGGAGCTTTGCTGAACAGAGCCATCTCATCCAACATTATTATTAACTCCCCCATTCCAAAGCAGAGACTCGGTAAGAAAGTTATAAGGATCAGTGGAGGATGTTCCTTACTCAGTCTCTAGCTTCCTCCTGGTCCCTTTTGCTAAATGCTTCTCTCTCTTCCCATACCAGGCATCAGCTCCTCTCAGTCTTCCCGTGCTACGATGCACACAGTTTGGGAGCTTTCTGCTATGCTTTGATGCCTCCTTCATCAGCCTCCTTGACCTGTATTTCTTGTGAAGATGTTATTTGCTTCTTAGCAGCAGCACTCCATTGCTTTTTGCAACAGTTGTTGGGACATACCATATTCCATCTCAGCAGGGACCTGGTTTAAAGATATAAACTGATAAGGGGATGTGGATGCCTATCAAAATAGGCCAGTTAGAAACAAGAAGGAACTTTCTTTCTTGGGCCTGCATCCAACCTGCTGCACGGGCTTTGTGCAATTTCTGTGCTTGAGAGTGATCTTACCAAGAGCCCTCTCTGTCACTGTAAAAGGAAAAATATCAACATATGTACTGAAGTTCTTGAAGACCTATCTGAATTCAGCCTGCAGGCCTGCAGAGATGGTCTTGCCTTCACTAACAGAACCTAAAACCAGACCACAGTTTTACCAGCTTCTGGAAACACGTTAACAGCATGTGCGAATAGTATTATCAGCTCTTTCCAGTTATTCAAGAAAATTGAAAGCACATCTCCTCATACAAAAATGTAACAACATAAAAAGGAAAACAACATGTAAGTAATTCAGACTTTCTATAAAACCATTAATCTAGCCTACATTTCCTCTGTAATTCCTATGTATGCTGATCATTCCCTAAACACAGCATGAAATAGATGCATGGGGAGAGGGTGGAGGGAGATGGAAATTAATCCATCTCTGCAATTTAGATTTCAGAACATCATTCTCGCTACAATAGTGAGTCACTCCTGATGTTGCTAATGTGTAAGACAGGAACACACATCCATATTTCAGTCAAAATACATGCGTCAATGTAATGAAAGTGTATCTAGGTAACACAAAACTATCTTACTTGCTTCCCAATCTCATTTGAGCAACAAGGTGTACACCCATCTTGGTTTACACAGAAAAAGTAAACTTGTTTTCATTTTAAAAGAAAGCATAGGGGGAGAAAAGAATTTACTATCATAACACAAGAGAGAAAAACTTGGACATTTAAAGGGAACCTGGATGAGCAATACTTGACATTAAAGAGAGATTAGAGTCCAGCCTGGAAGCTGCTGTATTAAAGCTCATTGCTCTGATCATTGTATTCCATCTTCTACAGACAACATGAGAAAACTGCATTTGTCCATGCAACAGCCACCAAACTCCTCAAACAAGGCTGACATCTAGCATGCTGCCTATATCTATGTATATTGTGAGACAGCTTAAGAACAAGAAATCTCTAATGAAAACACCAGACTACGTTACAGACTTAGTCTGTAACTACACATCTTAGTTACAGACTTAGTCTGTAGTTACTCATCTCTCCTAGTCTTTCTAAACCTATTTCCTACCAGGAAAATGAGCCTCACATGAAGTATCATTTTATGCAGAAAGCTAATAGATCTTTCCTAGTCACTCAGTCAAATTCAATGTGGTAATTACTTCTTATTTCACAAATGGGAATGACAGAGCAATAAAATGTGTACACCCAGAAGCAGACATTAAAAGCAGGTTGGGGTTTTTTTTCCACTGTAATGACACTGCATGTTAAAAGAAATAAAAGAAGTGAAAGGAAACACTGCACAGCCGGAAAAAACCAAAGAAGCTGCATCTCAGGCCATCCCAAACAATGACTTTATTTTCTGTGGAACATCACCATGGCAGCCCCCATGGCAGCATCAACATCCTTCCCGTAAACCACAGGGAACGGAAAAACCCTTTCCACTTCTTGCCTCAGCACCTCGTTCCTGGCAAGGGCACTGCCGCTCCCCAGAATCCTCCTCACTCCAGTTTCCATCAGGCACTGCACAGGTAACATGGAACAGAGGTTTTCAACAATGCCACGGCACAGAGCTCTGGTTACATGACCCAGAGAGAGGTCAGAGACAGCAATATTGCTCACTGACGCCAACTGCTCAGGAACGTGTCTCTCTCCAAATATGGTTGGGTGGATTGAGAGTTTGCTGTTGGTTTGGGCCAAGGCTGCTTTGATTATCTTTGTATAGATGGCAGACTCCTGGACCTGAAGTCCTGCAGACAGAAATATCATGTTACTCAACTGAAGAGATTCAGTGTATCTTACATGTGGAGACTTAAAGTGGACAATCCACCCTCCAGCAAAATACTGGTTATCTTCTTCTGTGCCCCAGAAGTCATTGTTTTTCCAGGTTTATGAACCACAGTTCTCCCATCCAATTTTATCTAGAATCTGCATTACTTAAAATCCTTTTCAGGTTACAGAAACTGCCTTTCCTGACAACACAGCTATTTGTCTTTGCCTGTACTGTCCTAAATTACACGAAACAACACCATTAAACACATTAATAGCAGATTTCAGCTTCAGTGGCTGAACTGCACATGAATGCAAAGCTCACTTCAAGTACTCACTGCAAGAATAATTTCAGAGCTTATTTCTGTATTGCAAACCCCAAGAAATTGTTAAAAAACCCTGTGAAGACCACGTTTAAAGCACTTGGAAGATATTACATGAGTTTAAGTCTTAAAATCCATTACAGTGCTGCAAAATACAAAGCAAAAGGCAACTGATCTAATCAAGGGACTCTTCTGGACTGCATTCATACATTATTAGAAGGCTGTCCTCAAATTCACTGGCTTTTACTTTTGAAAATTAACTTGCAAAAAATAATCCTCTTGTGTTCTTCAAACAAAAGAAAACCCAAAACCTAGAGATAATGTGAATGTGGAGTCCAAGCATGACTGTTCCAGCATGTTCATAAGCTTCAGCAGGAAATTCCAGAGATCTGGGAAGCATGACCCAAGAGTTACATCCTCATTCCCTATGTGGCATGAAAAAACAGCTTAGGGCCTGTTCCTTTACCTTAGCTTCTTTTTACCCTGCTGATGAATCAAATTTGTAAGTTATTCTTGAAATATAACCTTGAAAATACAGCTATCCTATATTTTACACTATCCTTGAAACAGCTTACCTAGCTCTTCTGTCCACTGTGCCACCATGCCTACAAATGTTGCTAGCACATTGCCCCCATTAAGTGATGCTGCCACAGCCAAGTAGTCACCATTGAAGTAGGGAAAATACGTAACAGCTGAGGAAGGATCTGGCATGTCTGGAGGCTGGAAACCTGGAGGCATTGAGATACTCAGCTGAGCAGAGGTGCTGATGTTAAGAACTAGAACATAAAAGCAAAAAATAAATCAGTGTTTAACTAGGCTACCCTGAAAGAGGACAATAAGAAAACCAAGCAAGATACCAAAATGATCATACCTGCATCAGTCCTCTCCGTCAGACAGGAATACACAGAGCACTGGAAATCCCCCAGGGCAATTCCTACTTTTGCTCCTTTGGGTATTCCATGCCATGCACTGACTGTCCTGCCTGCAATACTGCCAGGGTCTCCCACCTCTGGAAGCAAGTGAATGGGAAAGCCAGATTCTTTTAATCTGCAATCAGAACAATATTATTGCAGAAAACCAGTATGGGAATGTGTAGTGTGACTACAAAGGCCTCTCTGAGGTCAGATGAGGCCAGACATGCATTTGTGCCTGCTGGATTTATAGATGCTTTCACCTATTTGAAAAGCTTTGTCTTGGACAGGAGAAGCATTCCAGTTCAATAAGCTGGGTAAACCAGAATCATCTAGAAGAATAAATAGCTTTCCTTTATATGCATCTTGATTACCTGAGATTATAGAATAGTACATGTTCAGCAAGTTTATCCTAGTGGTGTCCTATGGACAAGCAATTCCAGGGACAATCACAGAACCAGAAAAAAAAAATGCAACTTCACAGAACTTTAAGCTGTCATGCAGTTAGTGGTTCAAAACCAAACCACAAAGAGTTAAGTCCAACAAACTCCTTACATAAGATACTCTACATTGCTACAGCAATAACACCATATTAATAACAGTTCAATGGGCCAAATGCAAGTTTCTGTCACTCTTTCATACCTTCATGAGCAGATCTTTTCACCTTGGAGTCCTGGCCTAACCTAAGCTCTGAATTATATAAGGCCTTAGCACTCAGCCCTGAAAGAGCAAATCATTAAAGTAAGTAAGTAAATTCTTGAAAGAGCAAATCCTTAAAATATATAAGTAAATAAATAAACTGATTCCCTATAAAACTTTCTGAAGATCTGTAACTCTAAGGTATTACCACAAGTAAGCCTTAGTAGTTATGAAGGAACTCAGCTGAATGAACTACAGAACTGTCTTTTACCATCACAAATATTGGCTGCAGCATGCACTTGCCCACCCCATCCCATCGCAGAAAGGAAGAGCGCAGTTTGGTATATGAGGCTTCACTGATGAGCCCCTCAACTCTGCTCTCTTAGGTATTTCTAAAATACCATGCCAGATTTTATATAATTTAAACATATGCACCTTACAGAACAAACTCTCAATAGTTCTTCAGTACAGGCCACACAATTGATCAGAAGTAACTTTCAATCACTTTTTATCTGTAGCACTCTCATACTTGAGGCCCAGAGATGTTCACATTGTCCATCACAAGCAGTATACAAAACCCACTCAATGTCCTTAGCACTTACATGTCAGTATTCCAGCTTTTACTTCTGGAATTAAAATATCCCCAGCTGGCAGCATTCTGGACAGACATGACTGGCTTCCTTAGGTCACACAACATGGCAACCACGTAGTCATGGATAGTGCCAGCTGCATCATAAGACTTCAGAAAACCTGGACTTTTAAACAAAACACATTAAAACCAATGAGGAGCGCTTTAAGGCAGAAGGAGCAAGATTACTTCCATTGCTACAAGGAGCTTCAGACATGTGTGGGCCCATCTAAAAATGAAACAGCCATCTCAGTGATAAGCCTGGACTTTGTTGTTTTGGTTTGGTTTTATAAGTGGAATTTGCTTTCCAAGCTGTTACTGCAGCAGCAATAATTACCTACTGTTGGAAGATGGAGAGACAATGGCTTTAAGGAACGAGTTGTCCAGGTTCAAAAGCACACCATTGCAACAGTTACCAGGCAGACAGTAATTGTTTGCACAAAAAAATGATCCTGGAGGTCATTTGTTGATCTGTTTGTTGATCCTGGAGCATTTGAGAAAAGTATGTAAATTCCTGCAGTTGTTCTATGATCCACAAATTGTATGAATGGAAATGTACCAATGGTGAAATAAAACAGGAACAAAGCAAAGCAGCTGAACTCAAACAGCTCTAAAGCAAGATCATGTCATGCTCCATGTATTTGCTGGACACACACTGGAAGAAACCAAGATCTAGTAAATTTTTCCCCATTTATTGAACCTGAACTCATTGCAGAGGAAGGCTTTGGCTCTTTGAAAAACATAGCATACTGCAGATGTAACTGAAGAACAAATCTTACTGATGTCAAGTCATAAGTGAAAAATTATATCCTCTGCAAACACACCACAGAAAAGTAGACCATTTTTAACACCTCATGAGGATCTTGGTGCCTAAGGAAGGAAGGAACTGAAATTCATTTAAAGAGTATCTGTTTTAGCATCTGGCAGCAAGCAGACAAAGCAACTCAATCACTGTTTCAGGCATGCTTGTGTTTTTCACAATCTGCACAAGGCAAAATTATAATGCTCAAACCGCATTAGCAGAGCTCCTCTGAGCAGTGGGACAGACAAGAATGATTCTACAGTTCTTTAAGGCTTTTGTTACTATATGGTCAAAAGCTTTTCTTTTTATTACAGAGATCTGCAATATTTTTATGAGGTAAGAGACTCTTGTGCTTAACTGCATATGGTTTATATTGAATACTGCCATTTTAAATATTCTTTGACTACTTATTTAATACTACGATTAAAGGAAAACACAGCCACTCAGCCTATAGTGGCACTAACATGCTACAGGAATACTAGTTGTCACATAAATTCAAGATGAGTAACTGCCAGTCAAACAGCCTAATAAGGAAATGCTTTCGAGAAACAATGTACCTCTTCTTTAAATACCAGTAGATTGTGGCACATCCAAATCCTGTAGCCAAGCTGATATGTGACTGTGGCAGAGGAAGAGAAGAGAGGAAGGTAGGACTGCAGCGGGTGTCTTGCCAAGTAACCAGATGACTGACTTCCTCTGGCTCAAAGGTAGGGCCTGGGCCACTCTCTGTCCACCTGCAACCTGAAACACAGTATCTGGTAAGTCCAGCAACCCTGTGCAGCATAGTCTACCTGCCACTCCTCATTTCTGGATTCTTTTGATGATTTGTCAAATACATTGGAAAAAGAGATCAAATTAATTAGTCATGGTTTTCAGCCCTAGATAACATAATGGCAGTCATCCTCTGTTAAAACAGATTGGTATCCAAGGCCTTCATTCTCTACAAGCACTCCTAGTGCCTACAGGAGCAAGCAATTTGCACCCTTAGATATTAATGATGCAACTTAAATATTAGGTTACCCACAAAACAAACAACCTCTCAGTTCTAGTATGGGAGGTAATGAGCTGATATGACAGCTCTCATATACAAACCTTAACTGGGAGCTGCCACATTATGACCTAGAGAATGATTTATTAGTAACCAACTGCCTATGATGGATAGTATGTAGTTTCATCACCTTTTGAGACAAAGGAAGAAAAAGCCTGGATCTATATATGTAAAGCAATGGACTGCAAAGTACTAAAGAGTATCCCTTCCTTCTGCTATGCAACAAAACTTCACCAAAGGTAGACTAGGGTTTAATTCGGTTTTCAGTTTTACCAGTCAAGAATGTCCTTTGAACAGAGATTGCCACATCTTTGATGAAACTTTCACATTCTTTCACATAAAGGCCTCAGCTAAATTACAGTGACTTCTCAGAGCTGCTCAGAGCCTTCTCAGCAATGTCTGCTACTGCTCCAGTACAGCGTGCTACTTCCTGCCCCAACATGCTCACCACAAAAAGTCCTACAAAGGCAGCACACTTACCTGCCAGAACAGCAGGGTGAGCAGAGCTCAAGCACTGGCATGTGATATTTGCTCACACACTCCACAGTACAGCTTTGGCCTCTGACAATTACTGCTCTCCCAGGTTATGCCTGGTCACAGTGTGGGGATGGGGGACAGGACAGGCCATGAACTGTCTCCATAACTGAGGCAACCTGCTGGTTTTGACTGGGGGTGGGAGCAGGGTTTCAAGCTGCGCTGTGCCACTTATCCTACAGGTCAGAAAAGAGAACCAGTTGCCTGACTAGCACAAATACAGCTAAAAGAGCCTTTCTTGGGCTGCATACAGCTACACTCACACAGTAAAAAGCAGCCATGAAAGCTGGAAACTACTAGGTGAAAGATGCAAAGCAAACACATTCTTTTTCTTGTTCCCTTAATCCCCTGTTCCATCAAATCTGTTTGAACTGAATTTCCAACTGGTTTGCTTTTCTAGTTTTAAATGGATGCTAAGAAAAATGATTAACCATAAATCTAACCCTAAAGGATGCTATTAAAAATGTAATTTGTGTCCCAAAGTGCATGGATCCACTTAGTCTACTCAAAACAAATGAGAGCAAACACCCTTTTTCACTTGACAGAAATGAAACGAAAGTGGACTGTGGCTTTAGGAAATAAAATATTAACCAATATGACATAAGAATCTATGTCTGCCATGAACCCACGAGGCTTTGGTATGCAGCCCTTGGGACAGCTGAAAAGCCAGCAGCAGCTCCTTTGGTCCATCAGCCTTTGTCTTTCTTTCTTTCCTTACAGCCAGTAATGAATAGCACAGTGTCTCTTAAAGCAATTAAGACCCTGACAACCTTTGAACAGGCAGTGACTAGCACTTTTGGGAAACCTATTCTGTGGTTTACAATACATTTTTGCTCTAATTTGCCTAACTTCTATAATTATGAGGCTAGCATAACTGCTCAGATGTGCACACCATAAGGTAACGAGAAAGAAGACGTGGAACCACATTCTGAAAGCCTTAGACTTCAGTTCTGAAACAAGTAAACAAAAAAGGACTGAAAACACCATTTACTGAGCTGCAGTTTTCTCCTGCTTTACTTTCAAACAGCATTTTAAAATAGCTGTTGGATAGCTACTGCTATGCACATTGTAACGTAAAAAACAAACACGTCTTCTTTTTCAAAGCGTAGACACACCTGCCACTACGATTCCTGCAGAATCATTAGAAGGTATTGAGGTACTGGACTTACCAGCTAGTGAAATGTTTTATGAGATGAGTAAGATCCACCTCAGGTTGCTCATATGATGCACAAGGTCTTTCAGCTGGCAGCATATAGCATATGATGGACATATTGAACAAGCCACAAACATGTTATTCCTCTTTCGTATTAATAATTGTGCTGACTCTGCAGTGATCTCCTTAGGATAAATGCTTTAACAAATCTGTGTAAACAATATCTTTAACTGAAATTCCAATAATTCAAAAACATTTCCACAGATCTTCTGTTAATTCTGTTTTACAGAAGACCAAAGTGAACACACAGCAGTTTCCTACAGATAGTTTCACAGTTAAAATCATATTTTCTGTATCATAATACTCCAAGCAGGAATGGCAAAGAATTAATGTTACCTTTATCTCTTTTCCAAAATACAACCCCATGCATTTGTCCTGTAATACCAATGTGACTGACTCTTTGAAGCTGCTGCTGAGGTAGAGCAGCAAGGCATTCATTGAGTGCTCTTATTATTCTCCAGACATCCTGCTCCATTCCCTGCAATCATAAAACATTATTCTGAGCATAAACCCATTAGGATTCACTCAGTGTATTTATTAAACAAGACTACTCGAGTCAGAAGTGAGCAACAGAATTCATTTAGCTTAATAACATGTATTAGAATGGCATTCACTATGAAATCGAAAAAATTAACAAAAGCAAAAAACCCACAAAACCACAGGAACTAAAACCCAATACCAGCAAGCTGAGAATGAGATAACAGCCTCTTAAACTGAGGGCCAGATAATCTCCTAAGTTACCATACTCAACTATACATTAAAAAACCTCAGTAACATTGACTACATGCTTTCATTAGTTCATCTTATATATTTCTCTTCTTTTTCCCCACAAAGAGGATTACTGTTGTGTTCTGACTGGCACGCAGTTTCCCTTATAAGCTCATCTGTATCTACTCCCTGTTGATTCTGATGATGCTGATACTTCATTCCTGGAACTCCCCATCAAACTCCCCATTCCTAGAACTCCTCATCAAACTGATCTACTCAGCAAACTGACCAAACCACACCCCAAGAGAAGCTGCATTCCAGCTTTCTCAATGGATTTCAAGGATTCCAATTACTTTGTGACAGGCCAGTGTGAAGATTACAAACAAAAGTATTCAAATACAGTCTACATACAGATGTGAACTATTCTGCATACGCGTAATTTTAGCTGCATAAATATGAATGTACAGAGGGGGTTGGCCTGTTTGGTATCTTTGCTCAGAAGTTAGCTCCTGGGTTCACTTCTTTACTAGGCCAGAGGCACGCTGGTATGTGCTTTTTATGATTCTGATTCATCCTTTCTTAGATTGACCAACACAAGGTAAAGGTCTTTAACAGGAGTACATGCTCGTGGTTCTTTCCACAGGGAATTTCCAGTTATGATTGTTCCTCACATTAAAGTGCAAAACACCCTTCTAGTTGGCAGGTGGTTGCTGTTTTTTGACAAGCAGTGTCAAAGACAAGGTGATGGCTCACAGGAGAATAGACTGTTTTATGCAATTTTTCAAAACCTGAGTCTTTCTTAAATCAAGCAGCACTACTTGACTTTCTTCAACAGTAAAGTGAGGGCATTTTAATTCTGTTTTCAGATACCCAGAAACATGCAGCAACCATCTGCCAATCTAGGCATGAGAAGAACCCAGGAAAACCACTTAAGTCCACACAACGTACGTAGCAAAACAACCCAGCCACTACAAGGCAAGACCAGTATCCTGAAACCTGTCCACCCCTTACCTGCGGTCCAGCTTCCAGGCTATTGGTGTATGCCTGTGTCTCCCTGGAGCAGCTCTCTGCCACCACTTGCTCTGCCCCTATCAACAGGGCTGCTTTAACCGATGTCGTGCCCAAGTCTATGCCCAGCACGCAAGCAGGCACAGGCTTGCCTGCTGCCTCGCCAGCCGCCATGGCCATGGGGAGAGGAGATTGCTTTCACCTTCCCACCAAGCACAGGTCCCTGTACAGTGGCCAGACCAGGATTCACCAGGCTGAGCTCCACACTGCTCCTTGCTGCCTCTGAAGGGGGAACTTGCCCCGAGAGTGGGCAGGGGCTCAAGCTGTGTGGGCTCACAGCTCCCAGGACGGAGCTGAACTTTGCCCTCAGACTGAAGATGGACTTTACCTCTCTGACTGAAGCTGTCTCCCCTCAGCTGCGCCTAGGCCGCTACCCCTCCATCTTGAACATAACAAACCACCCCTTCCCCCAGCCTCCCCGGTGACCTGCGCGGCTTTAAGCTGAACTTTAACAACCACAGCGACAAACCCGCCCTCCCTCCGCTCCCTCCTCCCAGCCCCGCCAACACCAGCCCGACGCGCTCTGTCGCACCCAATATGGCGCCCGAGCGCGGCCGCCCCGGCGCTGGGCGGGGAGGTGATGGGCGGCCGCCTCACGTGAGAAGCTGAAAAGGGAAGAGCCGGGACGGAGCCGCGGCAGTGGAAGGAGGTAGGCACCCACTTGTCCCTCTGCGCTGCCGCCTCCTCCTCAGTGGTAGCGTTAGGACTGTCTAGGACAAGCGTGGGATGCCCCGCTGCACGAAGGGGAGGGCGGCGGGGACTACAAGTCCCAGTGAGCACCGCGCTGCCGGGATGGGTTGGGGCGGGGGGTAGAGGTGCAGTGGCTGCTGAGATTTGTAGTCCTGAGGGGAAGGGGAGGGTCCTTCAGGGGCGGGAGCTGTGTGTGTGGTGGGAGCGGGACCAGCTATGAGGTAGGGATGGCGTCGGGGGAGTTTGGGCAGGCAGAAGGGCTGAATTGGTGCTGTCTGGTGAGTGCTGAGAGTCCCTCAGCCGGGCTGTAGTGGGCACCGTTTGAAGGGTGCTGCCAGCTGAGGGAATGGGCAGGGGTCCCCTCAAAAGGTGTAAGTCCTAAGCAAAGCTTCCTCCCTGCTTTTTCTGCAGGTTTTCCACCATGAGGATGCAATACCTGCTCCCCACTCTGCTGCACCTCTCCCTTGTGCCGCTGGGGCCTAGCGGTGAGTGTCTGAGCATCCCAGGTTGGGCCGTGGGGCTCCTTCAGGCAGGGGACAGTTCCAGATCTGTGAGTGGTGGAAGAGCACTGCTCTGTGGTGTCCCTGTTACACCTCTCTGGGGAGACCTGTGCCCTCTTCTTCCACGATACCATTGACTTGGTGTGCTCCTGCACACACAGTGCTATGCTAAAGCACTATTGTGATGGAGCACTCATCTCTGCAGAAACAGAATACTGTCTGTGGAGCAGTGAGTGATGAACTGGGGAACTCTCCTGCCTTTAAATAATGACTTAAGAACACTGTGTAATACAGAATCACAGAATAGTTAGGGTTGGAAAGGACCTTAAGATCATCAAGTTCCAACCCCCCTGCCATAGGCAAGGACACCTCCCACTAAACCATGCCACCCAAGGCTCTGTCCAACCTGGCCTTGATCACTGCTAGGGATGGAGCATTCATAACTTCCTTGGGCAACCCATTCCAGTGCCTCACCACCCTAACAGGAAAGAATTTCTTCCTTATATCTAACCTGAACTTCCCCTGTTTATATATGGCAATAAAAAAAATTATCTTGTTTATTTCTCCATTTTTAGTCTTATGTACCTCTTTGTTCTTCCTCATGTCTCTTTTGTCCTTTAAACATACAGTGAATAAAATAGACTTAGATTCCAAATGCCAAAATCGTTGACATGTGACCACCTTATGGTTTTGATATCAGTTTTATTGGCTCTTGGAATCTCAGCCTCTCTTGAAGTATTATGTGGTACAACACAGCTGAATTGTTGCAAGTGTGCCACTTAATGGTAATATTTCAGAGCACTATAGTAAGGTGCTTGTGATTCCTGAAGTGTGAAGATAAATATACATTTGCTGGAACATCTGGGCACCTGAATTGAATTGTGACCCGAGCAGCTATTTTAAAACAGATTTGGGGTATTTATGACTCCTAAGTTACTAGGTTCACATCAAGAAACAATTAGTGTGGGTTTGAAGTACCTGTAGCCTTCTCTTAGCATGAACTTTTGTTGCACTTCAAATATTTTAATTGCTGCCTTGTAATGTGTTCAAGTGACAGCTACTTCTCTTTTTTAAGTTTTTTAGTCTCCTTGAAATAAGCTCCACTCCCTTTGCTGTTTGTCATATGTACTCACTGTATTAATCTGACACCACAGGTACCAATGGACAAAATGTCTGTATCACAAAAGAAAGCAGGTGGTTCTTCTGAAGGAGCTATTAATTATTCACGGTAATTGAAATGTGTAGGGTTATTTTGTTTTGACTCTTTCTTTTCTGTCTCAGATGGAGTCATTGTATTGTCTGTCCCTGAAGTGGTTTCATTAGAAAATGGAAGTTCAACAAATGTCACAATCTCTCTGAGGTAAAATGATTGCATCTTTACTTTCTTTTTGGAATGGGGGATGAGCAAGCGGTAGGACTTGGCTATATAGTTAAGACTTCCCTGCAGGCTCAGTTAATTGTTCATACAGAGTAAATCTCATTGGTGTGAATGCCCATTTCTAGACTATTACATCGCTTAATACAGTATGGATCAGGATAGTGCACCATTCTCATAAACAGCTTTGGTTGGCCTCTGGTAATACCCCGTGCCATTTGTATTGGAAGTTGAGCTGGAAAATATGTTTTATACTGTCTGCCCTATATTAGCTTACTGAACTGTCTTCTGTGAGTGAACTTAGAGTTCCTTCTTTTCTAAAAATTGATGCTTAAGAGAAACTTGTATTTCCTAGAAGGCTCACCAAGAAAGTTTCAGCAAGCAAAGCGAACTCAGTTTCTAGCAAAGAAATACAGCTAGTCCAGAGTGGGGGCTGATGCACCTTAGTTTCATTGTTTAGTAAAAAATGCACTGTTTACCCATGGTTTTGCTGTGTCAGCCTCTTCCCAGGAAAGGATTGTTAAAAATATGCACCCCCTCACCTTTGGATCTCAAAGTTTGTGTAAAGAGAACAGTCACGTGAAAATCTAAGAGCTGTGGTAAAGAGGTTTTGTGGTGTATGACGTTCATTGTTTGCAAGAAGTATAAAGATTTAGCAGATACTCTCCCGGAGCCTTAAAGCAATCTTTGTGAACTCAAGCACCAGTCTAACTTGTTTTTTCTGCCTTCACAGGGCTCCATTAAATGAGACGCTTGTGATAACTTTTAGCATTACGCACTCATCAAAGCATAGCACCATTATTGAACTGCCTGATGAAGTAAGTGACAGAACAGATTTCTGACCTTATGCAAAAGCCTTCCACTAGTTTGGTGTAACTCTCCTTTTCCTTCCCTCTGCTTTGTCTTGCAGGTACAATTGCCTGCAGGTCACACTAAAGCAGAATTCCAAGTGAAAGCAGATGATGTTGGACAAGTAACAGTTTATACAATTAATTCCAACTTAACTGGGTGAGAAATTGGTTTTTATTTCACTTGCTATCCTACAGCTTCTTACATTCTGGGGTAACTACTTCCTCCTTATAATTAAATAGCTGATGGGACATGGGTGGTATGTAGCTGAGATGTGACCCTCCAGCAATCCCAAAGCTATTCAGCTAAATACAGGGTATGGAAGCAAACTGATAGCCTTGGTATTTTAGATTTCATTACTAAATGACTCTTGAGTTCTTGTGGTTCCTTAGTCTGGTGTTAATAACCCCTCCTAAAAGTATCAAAACTACTTGTCAGCTTGTCTGATCTGGGAAGCATTTGACTGTAAATGTCCAGTGGGATACTATTTTTAGTGTGCAGAACTTGTTCTGGAGTGCTAACAGCCTGATGCAGCTGTGTGCCTATGTCACTGCCATGAGATACAGGCATCTTGCTTTCTAATTAGTTTCTCTTTTCACAGATGCCATTCCTCCCTAATAGAAAAACAATCTAGAAAGATGGAGAAAGTTGGATTGTATTTGTTGCCCAAATGCTACTGAGTAATAGGAAGCTCCTGTTTTACTTCCTTGTTTTGCTTCTGCTTTTAAGGCTCAAAGCAAATGCAGAGGTAAGCATGTGAAGTACTCAACAGGACAGGCATGATCATGAGGCTTTGCTGGCAGGCTGTGAAAAGTGAAACTCTGCTCTGACATAACAGATGTTGTGCTATGGAAGTGGAAGCCAGAAGCACAAGATGACCATTTTTAAGATTCCTGTGGTAACGGAGTGGAAAAGAAAGAGGCAAAAAAGGAAAGGGTAGGTTGAGGGTAGGAGTGAGAGATGTCCCAAACACAAGTGCACTGAGGAAAAGGGGAGCATCTCAACTAAAATTAACTCTGATTCTCTTGCCTTGTCTCAACACCTGCTCTCTGTTTTCTCAAAGCAGAACACTGCAAAATCTCCTGAAAACGTGTGAATTATTAAAAGTGCAAATTAACTTATTCTCTTTGCATTACCCATCAGACCTAGGATTCAATTTCAAGTGATTCATAGCATCATAGTGAGATACGCTGACGAGGTGATTGGCTGGATCTATTTCCTCGCCTGGTCTATCTCCTTTTATCCTCAACTCTTTGAGAACTGGCGCCGAAAAAGGTAAAGACTTCAGATGTGTTTTCAAGTCACTTAAGCACTTCTTCAAATCATGTTCCTAGCTTCAGTTACATCCATCTTTGTTATTGTGAATTATGCATGAAAAGACTGGGGGCGGGGGGGGAAGTAAGGCAAATAAAGGCCTGAATAAATGCAGTCCTAGTGAGCTTTTGTACACACAGGTCAGAGGAAAGTGTGTGCATCCTGCAGACACCTAATCCTCAGGTTTGACATCCAATACTGATTTGTGATAGAGGAGGCTTGCCCATTTGCTCTGGTGTCACTCTAAGTCATCTGGCTGAGCCAGTTGTGATGACCACTTTCAAAAATTACTTACCTTGTGAGCAGTTTGTATTGTACTCATTAGGCCAGTTCCCTTTAAATTAAGTGACTCTAAGTAGAAACATTATTATATATGAAAACTAAGGCATTTCTTCTGGCAAAGATGCACTACTACTTCCATGGATTCAGGCTGGAATGAACTTATCAGACTATCTGAGCTCATGGCAGCATGAAGTTAAACAGCAGGGACACAGCTGTGACAAAGCTGTCACGAGTACAAGTGCCTGGCATATGAGGAATATTTCACCTTGCTTCCTGATAGACTCACAGCATCATGTTACAGTGCCTTTCACTTATATAAAAAGTTGCCTATAAATCAGTACATTGTAGGGTCAAGTTGTTGCTGGAACTGCCTATAATGATCATGCATATTTCTCATACATTTTTCCTCCCTTTACTAGTGTTGTTGGACTAAGCTTTGACTTTCTAGCATTAAACCTTACTGGCTTTATAGCATACAGTGTATTTAATGTTGGACTCTTCTGGATACCCTTAATTAAGGTAAGCTTATCTCTTAATACATGCCAGGGGGTGAGTATCTGTAGAAGGGAATTAAGGCATTTAGTTGCTTTTGGTTTCCCTTACATTTAGGAGGAATTCTTAGTCAGTTATCCCAGTGGAGTGAACCCTGTGGCTATCAATGATGTTTTCTTCAGTCTCCACGCAGTAGTCCTAACTCTCCTTACCGTTATGCAGTGCTGCATCTACGAGGTAAGTGTCAACGCTGGGCTCTGCCGCAGCTCCCTCTGCCGGGCACCTCAGCACTCACCGTCTGCTCCTTTTGTGCTCCAGTCTTGTTCGTTGCACTTTCTCTGGCCTTTCAAGAAGTCAGGCTTCACAATCCATCTGCCTTTCTCTTTCCTGAGCTAGGAGCAATTTCAGGAAGCTTAGCTACTTCAGCCTCGGGATGTTGTGAGCTCCAGCTCCTTAGGTACTCAAAATAACTGAGGCAAACAGCCAAGTTCTTAAAGTTCCTTAACAGATCTCTAGCCAGCACATAGATTACAGTTCTACACAGAACAAATGCTGGTATGTGCTTTTCTGTTTCCTCACTACACGCACCATTCTTCCAAGTTAGGTCCTTAGGGATTCCCTGCAATTCATCCAGTTGTGGGGTTTGTGTTTGGTTTTTTTTTTTTTTTTTTTTTTTTTTTTTTTTTTTTCAATTTCCTTTCTCCTAAAACATTTGCAAAGACCCTTTTATAATTCCCACTGTTTTCAGGTGAGACTGCTTATTGTAGTCAGGTGGTTCTTTAATTCCCATTGATTGTTAGGTGGTTCTTTATTTAATTCCTGTTGTAAAAGCCTTTGATGTGAACAGCTAATTTTCTCTAGATGGGAAGCTTCTCTCTTGGTACTTCCTTTGGTAATGATAAACCTAAAACTCTTAACAGCCTGTGTGTCACCACTGCTAGGTGCAATAGTCTTTTCTGATCAAGAATTAGAAGGCAATCATGAATCATTTAGCATAATGGCATTAGCAGCCTTTTTCATATGTAGGAACTCTTAGCATCACACTGAATGCAGGAGTCTGTTACAGATGTGGTACTGACAGTAGGCATCATAAATACTCAAGAATACTGCCACATATTGTTTTTCACTTCATGGACAACAGTGTTCCAAATGATTGATGTTGAATATTACTCATCAGCTGTTGCAAACCTACAGCTTGTTGCTGTAGCGCTTACTTAGAATTCCCTTGTGGTATGATCCTAACTCATACAAGAATAGCTTTGGACTGTAGCTTTGCATAGTCGTGTGTATATTCTGTAACTTACAGTGTGTCTGGGGATGTATTGTTAGGTGGGTCTAAGCTTATCTGCATATCTGTTTCAGAGAGCAGCTCAGAAAGTATCCAGAGTTGTTGTTGGACTACTGGCACTTGCATGGATCTTCACATTTACAACACTGTTTCTTGCTGCAGCTGAGGAAATGACATGGCTACAGTTCTTATTCTGCTTCTCTTACATTAAGTTAGCAGTCACACTGATAAAATATTTTCCACAGGTAAATCTGAACTTTTCTGCTTTTATCCTACATTTCTCTCACCCTAAGCTTGTCATGGGTGCTCTTGAAAGTCTGACTAGACTAAACCAGCAGTGATTATGAAGTCTTCTAGTGACAAAGCCAGAGTAGTTATACAGAAGGCTTCTTAAATGTTAGTGTCAGAAATCTTGTACATGATATGCTGACCAGCTTTGTGTTGTGCAAACCTGTGTTGTGTTGTCAGGCATACATGAATTACCGTCGGAAAAGTACAGAGGGATGGAGTATTGGAAATGTATTGCTTGACTTTGCTGGTGGAATCTTCAGCCTTCTTCAGATGTTTTTGCAGTCATACAACAACGGTAAGGTTAGAACTGAAGTGCTGGGGCCTTTCTTAACAGCTTGGGAGAAGCCTGCTACAAAGCAGATATAAACCTGTCATTTTGGGAGAATGATGTTTGTGCTATAGTGTGGGTAGGTGTTCTTTTATAAGAATAAAGACTCTCTTCCTGTTCCTTCAAAACAGAAAATGAAATAGCTATTTTGTAGAAACCATAGGAACAATTATTAATTAGCTTTGCATAAGATATGCACTACAGTTAGTTTTAAGGTGTGTCTAAGCAGTGCAGGTAATAAGCATGAACTTCTCTAATATGCATGTCATAACCTTGTAGTCTTGAGACAACACTACACTTGAGGAGTTAGTTTTAACTTTCTAATTTGGTGTTTGGCAGATCAGTGGAAGTTAATATTTGGAGATCCAACCAAGTTTGGCCTGGGTGTCTTCTCCATCATCTTTGATATTGTTTTTATGGCCCAACACTACTGTCTTTATAGGAGACAAGGGTATGAACCTTGTGAATAACGTCACTTTTGAAGACAAAAACTTTAAGTTGAACTTGCCTCTACCCTGGCTGAGGACTTTTAAGATGCCTACTGACAATTCTCATCTGTTTATACTTTGATCCTCTCTGGTGTGGAATACAAACTGTTGCCTTGCAAAATGCCATATGCCTTAAAGGACAGCAAGCTATCTTGACACTGCTTGCAAATGGAAGACTACGCCAGTTGAAGCTGTGAAGGCAGCTTAGTGTGAGCTGTCCAAGCAACACATGGCTCTTTTCCCATTAGCAACAAGGAAAAGAAAAAACAGAGTGATGTCTGATTGAAAGTAACATACAAAGAGCCACAATCTAGCTCCCAAACATCTGAGATAATGTTTAAGCAACCACTTAGTATCTTAATGTAATGACTGAAGACTGTGGACAGAAGTGCTGCTGCTGCCTCCTCTTCATGGACAGATCACCACCACTCAGGTTGGCTGTTAACAGCTGTAGTGGTACATAAAAGAATGAGGTTGGTAATTCAGGTTCTAGTATTTGTGTATTTGCTCTTTTATTAAAAACATTGAGAAGCAGAAACTATTCTTATTTCACTGAAAGCTCTCTCAAAGGTGTTAAACAACTAGTGTACTTCATTTTCCTGAGTTCTACTGCTGTACCTTGAATCCTAAACAGTTTGCTAAGCCCCATAATTACATACATTTTTTTGTTCCTGGGCAACTTTCCAACTACATGTGCTGTGATCAAGGTCTTAAGTTACATTTAAACATTACACCCTTTAAAAGAACTAGAAGGGAATCCATGCATTTGTACTTTGAACAGGACTTAACAGCTCAAAAGCTAACGTGTCTTATGAGGTGTAAACCTAGGGAAGACTAGGTTATCTCTCCTGCTGGAGTCCCAGTGGGGTATGACAGATCACTAACACTGCAAATATCCACCAGTGAAATCAGACATTGTGCTGATGTAGTCCACAATCCACTCTAAGACAGAAAAAAGACTCAGCTGGGGGCAGCATTCAAGAGATGTGGCCTTCTTAAATGTAGGGACAAACAGCTCAGGAAATCCAGCTTTGTTTTATTGTGTGTAAAATCAAGTGAAATAGCAGTACAAATAGCAGTGTATCTTTATAGTAAAAAAAATAACTTCCAACTTGAAAGCCTTAAAATTTACCATTGAATTCTTAACTTACAAAATTCAAAGGCAGTATTGTAATAATTCCATAGATATAAAAATGGTAAATAGGCATCTGCTGGTGTGTACAGAATAGTCTGAGATGCATTAATCACAACAGATGCATGTGGCACAGCAGTAATAAGTTAGTCTGCCACCTCCTCATGTTCTATTTACAACAGCTTACCTGAAGACTGCTTAAGGAAAGTGTAGGTATGTATAGATCAACTGAAGGGAATTAAGAACTCCAGTTTTTTGATAACTGTAAAGCTAGCTGGTTAACAAACCACCAGGATGCTAGAAAATGATCTCAGTGTTGCAGCAAGAGCCTTAAATCCTGTGGCATGTTGATTTAAACTGAGTATCTTACCAGAAGCTTAAATTTGGGCAGGAGGCACTTTTGCACATTACTGGCATATTAATCTCTTCCATCCAATAAATCAGTGATTTAAGAAAAGTCTTCTAGAAGACAGACCAAAATCCACCCCTCCCATTTCAAGTCTGATAAAAGCGGAATGAAGAACTGAGGACTCCTAACACAACAAGCAGCTCTTTCACTAAGTTCAGCAACAATTTCTTCTTTCCTGCTCCATACTCCTTTCATTTAAACTTGATTCATTTCATGTTACAAATTACTTGGGAACAAGGAGAATTAAGGTTTTAGGCTGACAGTGAACTGCAGTGTCTGTGAACTTGTAGTGTACTTCACAGGCATTAATCTAACATTCCTGTGTAACTTAGATGCTTCTTGTCTGAAGAGGCTGCTTTGTGCAGGGAATCTACAGTAAACCATAATGCCCCAAACCCTTTGGCATGCTTTGCCTAGCTAGCACACAGAGTGGGATTAGTACAGTGCTCTTCCCCACAGCAGTGAGCAACTCTTAATTCTGGCATTTTAGCTTGAGGGGACAGGACAGCTCACTTCCAAAAGTTTAAGCACAGCAAACCCTCTTCTTCTTAAAATAGGAACCTTTTGTGCTACAAAAGAATCCTTTTAGAGTTAAGGCTTTTCCAGTTGCTTCCTTAGATAAGTAGGATTTGTCCCTGTCCCCCTAAAAGCCACAACTAAAGTCTTCCCATGTACCTGCAGGGAAGACTTTTAGAGAAGCACTCTGCTGAGGGGACCAGAATTCTACTACTGCCAGTTACATCAGAAGAAGGAAAAACAAACATAATAATCATGTTTACCACAGCGAGGAACATGCTCCCCTTCCAGCCAACCCATTCCAGCCTTGGATTTGCTTCCTTGCTTGACATCAGTCTATCTATTTCCCTCCCCGGCCCTTCCCCAACTCAGTGACTGATTAGGACATCAAGGATTGTTGCACAGCCTTCTGCAGAGATTGCCTGGTCACCAGCAGCCGTACCACTTCTTCATTCCTTTTCGTCAGCCTCTTCCTTGCTTGGTCATGGGTCACCATTGTCATATCCCAGCCATTCACCTGGGAAAAACACCTAAAATGAGGCAGGTGTGTGGACTCACAGGTGTCCGGTAACTGTTCAATAGTACTATGTAGTAGATATACTTGTGCCATTCATCAGCTTATTTATAAGCCCCACAAACCATCCTGGAAAGCATCCAGAAGGCAGTATTTCCCCCAGCAGACACTTCCCTGCAGCACACACCTAATGCTGTGTTAGTACTTGTCTCATGATGGTGTTTACCTGCATGATTTTATCTCCAATCTGGAGTCCTGCAACTTCTGCTGGGCCTCCTTCTGTTACCCTTGTTACATAGATACCCTAGGGAAAAAATAACGAAGTGTTCACTTACTAAATAAAGGACCACTAAATACTTAAGAACCATTCAAAACCTGGAGAGGGGCTTTGGACAAGGGGGAACGGCTTTAACCTGCCAGAGGGGAGACTGAGATGAGCTCTTAGGCAGAAGCTCTTCCCTGTGAGGGTGCTGAGGCCCTGGCACAGGGTGCCCAGAGAAGCTGTGGCTGCCCCATCCCTGGCAGTGTTCAAGGCCAGTTTGGACACAGGGGCTTGGAGCAAGCTGCTGCAGTGGAAGGGCTCCCTGCCCGTGGCAGGGGTTGGAAATGGATGAGCCTTAAGGTCCCTTCCAACCCAAACCAGTCGGTGATTCTACAATTCTACAAAAACGCTTTGTTGTATATTACAGGATCTAGTTAAAAGCAGGTTTGTTCAATGCTGGAAAACAGAAGAGGTGGAGAGCTGACAAACCAAATCTAGTCTGCAAATGATAACATAACAACAGAGTAACTTCAATAGCCAGCTATGTGAGAGGACAGAATACAGACACCAGCTGAATTAGCTGGCCGAGTTGGACATACTCGGCCTTTTGTAGAGATAGTGGCTATGTAAAATGAAGAGCACCTGACCTTGTCGGTCTTGTCTTCAGAGAAAGGATTCTGAGTGGGATCCTGATCAATGCCACCTCCAATGCTGAACCCCAAAATCAAATTGTCACCTTGACGAAGCTTATGTATTTCAATTCTTTGCTGTAAAGAGAAAAATAGCCGAGTGTTGTGATGAAATCTTGCTGACAGCAGTTGGCTATGAGCTGTTCTCAGCCCTGCCACAGAACAGCAGGACAGGAAACCACTTGCAAACTCAGCCCAGTGGTGCTCCTGCCACCATACAGCCAAGCTCCTTAACTACTCCGAGCTCTAGACACAAGAGAAAACACTAGGAACAGAGCAGGTCTCTTGAATCATGAGTCATGCCTTGCCAACCAGCAGTCACTCACAGCAAGACTCATCTTGCTCTTTGCCCACGTCCCCATGTTCCTGCCCTATCAGTGAAACAACAACCTATTATTAGGACGGTTCTATTTCAAGATAACTTATCAACGCACTTGTAACCCAGAGGCAGATGTTCCTTGCTGTGTCTGATGACTGCAGGCATCTGACAAACTTCATGCATTACCCAAGTACCACATAAGCAGGTATCCCTGCTCGCTGCAGGTGACCTTCAGAAGTCCCTTCCTACCCCAACCACCCCGGGACTGTTCTCAAGCAGCTCTGTCAGGCACCGAGCTGCCCAGGGCGCTGCGCTCAGGCCCTCCGCCACAGCGGGGCGGTCTCCCCGCCCTCAGCCCAGCGGGGAGCGGTGCCGCACACAGAGCTGCGGAGCCCCTTGATTAGAGCTCCGCTTCGGACCCCGCCGAGACAAAGCGGGGGCTTACCCCGCCGCTGCCGGGCTCTCCGCACACCGGGGAACGCGCCTCCCGCCTGCTTCCTCCCCCTTCCGCCAAGCACCCCTGGGACAAGCGGCGGCGGCTGCAGCCTATTCCCGCAGCCCGGCGGGACTCCTCCGCGGTTCCCCACCCAAGAGCGGAGGGGCCTGCGTGTGGCTCAAGTGTCCGGTCCGCTGCAACTCGGGGCGGGACGAGCCCTCTATAGGCACTACCAGCCTCTGCGGCGGGGAACGCAACCAGGACCGGCAGTGCTGCAGCCCGCGCCCTCCGCCCCGGTGACAGCCACAGCCGCACCAGCCCCCCCTTCCCGTCCCGTCTCACCACCACGGCGGTGACCGGCTGTCCCGGCACGTACGACATGGCCCTGCCGCCGCCCCAACAAAAGCGCCTCGTCCCGCCCCCCGCCAGCCAATCGGGTGCCGCCTCGCCCTCAGCACAGGCGGGGGAGTCGGAAGTGAGGCCGCTTTCCCGCCGCTCCCCGCGCCCAAGATGCCTGACAGGAGCTTCCGGCGGGGCGGCGCGAGGCTCCGGTGTGGCGGTAGGTTGGGCCCGGTGCGGGGGGGAGGGCGAGGCGGCGGGAGGCGGGCTCGGCGCCCCGCGGTGACGGGCGGTGCGCGCTGTCCTCCCGCAGGGTACGAGGGGTGACGGCAGGGCCCGGCCGAGGGTCCCGCGGAGCGTTGCGCCGCCGTGGATGAGAGGTACTGGCTGGGGGGAGGCGGTTGGGCCCCGCGGTGCTGGGAGCCGGGGAGAGGTGCTTCCGCGTCGGCTGTCGGGCTCCACCGCACTGCGGAGCCGAGCGGGCTCAGCGGGGAAGTCCGCAGGCAGGGCTGCCCCCGCCCGGCCCGTACAGCCGCGTGTCTCCTTCCCCCCAGCGGCGCTGGGCGAGAGGAGCGCCGGGAGCCATGGCCGCGGTGGTGGCCAAGCGCGAAGGGCCGCAGTTCATCAGCGAGGCGGCGGTGCGGGGGAACGCGGCCATCCTGGACTATTGCCGCACGTCTGTCTCGGCACTGTCGGGCGCCACGGCGGGGATCCTCGGCCTGACCGGCCTGCACGGCTTCATCTTCTACTTCCTGGCTTCCGTCCTGCTCTCCGTGCTCTTGGTGTTAAAAGCCGGACGGCGATGGAACAAGTACTTTAAATCCCGAAGGCCACTTTTCACGGGGGGGCTTATAGGAGGGCTCTTCACGTACGTCCTGTTCTGGACTTTCCTGTACGGCATGGTTCACGTCTACTAAACTGACTAGGAACCACGTTAGCTGCAGTGGTTTTCACTCGAGCAGGAGGACTGTTGCCAGAACTCACCTACACAACTAGGCCAGCTTACCTTTGAAACTGTTGTCCATTGCTTGCGTTGTTAATACTGTCAGTAAATTATGTCCAAGTACAAATGAAGCGGTAGCACTGTTCTAATTAAACTGAATGTGAACCACTACTTGGATGCCTCTCATGAATGTTTGTTTGGTGGTTCTGTCCCTAATTGCAGGCACAGCCCTGGGTTTTGGTTAATGTAGTTCTCTGGTTTGGATGAGACACACCAGTAACACTCCCCTCTAGATTTGCTGCCTGCAAATGTAAATGTAAAAAAATTAAAGCCACATGTAACAGCACTTTCAAAAGTAATACATTATTAAAAATAATATATAATCTCTATATAAATATATTAAAAGTAATATATTGCAGATATTGCACAGTATCTTGTAATTAAGTGTATATAAAAGTTTGGTACAGGAGTGTATTTGAGCTGCCAGTGTCAATGTTATCATCCCCAATTGCTACATGTACACACTGTCAATAAATGACACTGGTATGGATGCTCTTCACTGGCACACACAAAAGTCACTAAATAACACTCTCATGAGCCTTTGCTCCTTTTTAGTGCTGTTGTAGTCAATGAAACAACCAAGTAAGTACAGCATCTTGCTACCTGCCACCTCAGTCTGTACTAAACACATACTGGCATTGAGCTGTGATTTGTTCTGGGGCCTTACATCTAGCAGAAAAAGAAAGGAAAAGTCTGTGACCCACCGCACAGGTAATCTCTTTCCTGCAAACCTTGTGCAAACTTAGGGTTTAATTGCCATGATACACAAGCGTGTACCACACAGAGAAGATGGTGTGTCCCAGCTGCAAACCACACTGTACAGAAGAGTCTTGCAGAACCTTGCCCTAAAGTGGTACATTTTACTGCCATGCATTAAATACAAGGGGTGAATTGTGTGTTATCAAAGAAACAAACTCCCGAGAAGGAATCTGGTTATGTTTTATTAATAGCAGTGATTGTGTGAATTGTTTTAAACAAATGGTACAAAGAAAGGAAATATTCTAGGGAATATGGGGGGGAGGAGGTGCTGAAGACTTTGGTCACTTAATGAGGACATTTTGTCCCACTGGAACATTGGTGTCAGTAGAGCACACTCAGCTTTACATGTTTTGATGAGCTACTCAGTCTCACTGCTTTCCCCTCATTATCAATCAGTCTGCTGCTACCTGCTCTGTGCTCTAAATGCCAACTCTCAGGGACAGTGGAGGCAGCCAGGACCCTGCCATGGCTGAACCGACCCTCCTCCTGCTGTTCCTGAGCCCAGCACAGCTCCTTGCTGCAGCTGTTGGAAGGCTTTTCCTGGTGAAGCACCATTTCTAGCCCTAATGTTTATACACACCCTGCAATAAAGGTGATTGCCCTGCCATGGCTGTTGTAGAATAACATGCTCTTGGGCTCCGAGCACTGCTGGAATTCTACATTTCGCTGCACTTCCCGACAGGATGAGTCCTGCTGCTTCACATCTTCTCCTGTGTGTATCACAAATGGGAGTTGGGTTGTATCTCAGCTTCAGCCCTCGGAGAGCCAGTGGTGTTTCACATCCCAGCACATGGAAGCAAAGCAGAGCCTCGGGATAAGACTGACTGTTGCAGGTACAGATATATCTACCAGTAGATATGAAAATGTTCACTTAGTGCCTTCTTTTTATAAAATCCTTTTATAAATCCATAGAAACGGCACACTGGTGCAAGCTCAGGATACCAGAGAACATCTCAGGGAAAGAAGGGCAGTCTTTATAAAGGACTTTTTTTCCTCTGGGAATCCCGATAATAAGACAGTAGACCTGATGTGGGGCATTTCCACCTCCCACTGTTGGTGTGATTCAACACCTGCAGGGTTTTCCTGGCACACAAGCCCAGCCAGCAGACCCATCGCCGTGCCTAGAGCCCACCAACCTGGTCAGGGCTCTGGTTCCCATTCAGCGTAGGACTAGATAAGGATTTCCTGGAAGTGGACCTGAGGAAACAAGCAAAGGGAACAGCCAAGGCTGGTTTTGTTTCAGGAAGCAACATGGGTAAGAGGTTCCCAGCCAGGCCTGTTATACCTCAGCAAACAGGCCATCATCCACCATACACCTAACGCCCCATTCTTTGGTTTCATGAGGCTTTAGAGCTCTTGGAGCTGCTCCAATTCCATCCTTGGTCATTGCAGACAGTGCAAGGCCATTAAGTCCAACCATGACACAGCAGCTGCCTGTGCTCCCCAGCTAATGGCAGCAGTGAGTTACAGAGGGAGGGAGTCACTTGCCTAAACTCATTTAGAGGAATATAATTTCCTGCAATTAGCCTGTGTTTGCCATCAATGTTTGCTGTGTTCCAGTATCTCCTATTTCTAGTAGTCATAACAATAAAGCCATTACATTTATACACAAAG
This sequence comes from Agapornis roseicollis, assembly GCA_002631895.1. Classification (NCBI taxonomy): domain Eukaryota; kingdom Metazoa; phylum Chordata; class Aves; order Psittaciformes; family Psittacidae; genus Agapornis; species Agapornis roseicollis. Next base: position 13,578 of record NDXB01006459.1, on the reverse strand, counting down.
CCAAGCCCACTTACTTTACTTCCTCGTACTTTTTGCCTCGATAGAAGTTACTCTTTTTAATCAGATACAGCAGCACCAGGTCACAAAAGAAAGCTCCCTGCAGAGAGAAAGAATCTGTGGTTTGTCTTTAGAGTAGAAGAGGAAATGTTCTGATCGAATGAGCATTAAGGCATAACTGATAGGAGCTTTATTTTCCTTCATAGGCTATGCAATCCTCAGGGTATTTAGACCACACAGTACATTAACAAATGCTGTTAGGACACACACACACACACCTGGCTGAGCAGTCAGAGCAGCAAAAACTATCAGGGAAGATCTAAACCAGCTGTCCTATTTTATCCTCGTAACAGTTAAATGAGGGATCTGGGTCCCTATGTGTTACTTTAAAGGAAATACATTCACTTACCGCTCCCATGAGAGCAAGCCCCGAACCGATATTGATAATAGTGGGAATGATGTTAAATTTCCCTGCCTAAAAGAGAAAGGTCATGAAACACTCCGTGAAAGAACAACCCAAGACACAAACTGAAGGGGGTGGTGTTACACAGGGGATGCTACCATGTGCCCGTGGATGTTCTGTTGGCAATAAGCACACACAACCCTAGATTTGCAGTGAACAATCTTGGACACTAAAGGCCTGTGTGTCTCAGATTCAGCTGTCCATGGCTGCATTTCTGAGCTTGCCGCATCCCTGGATTAAGCTTCTTTTTCCTGCAGTACATGCACATGGGGAGCAAGTCTCTGGGGCACATTTACTTCTGTGGGACTTCACATGAGCCTGAATTTAGGTAGAAGAGGTGTGGACTCATCCATCTTCTCCTTTCTTATGCAAGCTTAGCTCCACATAGATGCATGGCAAGAGCCCTTTCCTGTGACAAGCCAGAAGCTGTTCTCATCCCAGAGCTGCCTTTCTACTGAGAAACGTCCCTCACCTTATGTCTTGCAAGGCTCTGAAATACTCCAGCCTGGGACCTCACCTTGCCATTCACCATCACATCAAAGCGGATTCCATATGCTTTAATGAGTGTCCGGTAGTCGACCCCCTCAGCATCCCGGTAATATTTGGCAAACCTAAAATACAACAATGCTGATTTTAACTCCATCATCTGTCCCACACAAAAAACCCCATCTGCATTCACCTCTCTCTTCAAACAGGTCTATTCCCCTAACAAAAACAGTTTAGCTTGCCATGAGCCTAACTCCCTTCCTCCCGTCCTCTGCAAAGCAGTGTGCTTGGCTGGAGCAGCTCCTGGCACAGTCTGGTCCTGCCTCACTGCCAGCCTCAAACCAGCTCAGCCCAGCCGTGGTCCTGCATCATATCCTCCCCTGTACCCACCTGAAGTTGTACCCAGAAGAGATGGGCTTTTCTGCAAACTTGTTATCCAGACGGCTAAAAGAATAGTGAGGATTACATTCAGAAGGGGCTTTATCAAGATCACAGTTCCATTCAATCTGAATTCCTATCACACCGCCCTTAACAAAAGAGAGAGATAGTGTGAGTTTAAGTTTAGTTCAATTAATGTGTCTTTAAATTTGTCAGCTCCTTGGGCAAGATTTCCCCTGGGACAAGAATGGTTGCACTTCTGGTCACGGGCATGCATGCACACATGTCTGGATGGGCTGAGTTCATACTTAGGATGTTAATCACGTTACTGCATGCACAACCCTAGTGCCGCACTCCTGGGAAGAGGTTTCTCCTCCCAGGACACTGATCTCGTTAATTTAAGCAGCTGTAACATAGCTTCTTTACGCAGGAGTGCAATTCACAAGTGCAGCAGCCAGCACAAAGCCTGCGCTCTTCGCACCCTCTGCTTCCCAGGGTGCCTCAGACTGGCTCCATCTTTCCCCTGTGCTTCTCACATGAGGTTGCAGCCTGTTTGGTGCTGCAGCCCCACCACTCCATGCAGAAACATGTACCTTCCCCTCAGGGGAAGCTTCCTGGGGTGTTCTCTGAGCAGAATTGCCCCATTGGCCTCCCAGAGTTCTGGGTTTAAACTGATGGTGTAGTAGTGTTGAAATTGATAGAGCAGTGGTTTGGGCAGCCTCAGCTAACAAATAACTGACCCTACTATCTCCTCTGCACTACCCACATCACCCTACCTCTCATTCCCTGGGGACAGGATAAATGGGAACAGCTTGACTTTAAGCATCCACTGCACCTTGTACAGGAGGCAGTTTCCTGGGCAGTCAGCAGTGACTCTCCTCACCACCCACAGAGCAGTACAGCCAGCCAGGAAGGCACATGAGCAGAGGGGCAGCCCTACCTCTGAGGCCATTTCCTGGAAGTCACTCCCAGCCCACTGCACGATGTTCCCCAGAAGGAAGATGGGGCAGTAGGGATGCTCCATGCTGTAGCGGCAGCTCTTCAGGTAGGACTCATTGTTGGTTGCCAACACATTCATCCTGCATGTAGGGAAGAGGGAAATCCACCTTGTCTCCCTCTTCGCCTGTCTGCACATCCTACACCACCCCAGCTGCAGAGATTGGAGACTTCTCCAGCAGCCTTGTACACAGCAGAAATGGCACCTTGCCACCAGCCTCATCACCCTGCGACCCCCTCCATTGCTACTCCAGGAAAGCAGTCTGCCACCAGAAATGCCCTCCAGGCCAGACAGGGACTAGTCCAGCTGAGTGTGGGCTCAAGAGAGGACTCCCATGGAGCAGGCTGCCAGAGTGCTCTAGAGGCACTCGGTTTCCTCAAAATGAAGATGCTAGACATGTCTAGCTGAGGCTGGGAGAACAGCAGGAACACACATTTCTACACTTCTTCATTTTGTTCATATGGTAGCAGCAAACGCAAACAAGCCTTTTTTAAGTTTGCGTTTTCGCATTTCCATTTTTGTGGAAAAAGAGGAATATCTGGGAACAGAAGCAGCTCAGGAACTTGGCTATGTCCTCGCTGATGGACAGGTCCCTCTGCTTCAGGGGCTCTGGCACATCCTATGCTGTAGGATCCATCACAGACCTCATCTGGTGAGGGATTCATTATCCCAGTTGCAATCTGAGAAGCTCCAACCCCTCATCACCTCCTTGTTCCCAAACAGCCTGAAGCCAAAGGCCTTCCCCTGCACCGAAGAGGGGATAAGTGCCTCCCTACTCCAGCCTTCAGGCAGCAGCAGGACAATGGAGCAAACCGAGGTTATTCATTCAGTGATGGAGAGGACAGAGGGATCTCCAAGCACCTGCACTTACTTGGAGAACTTAAACTTGGGGAAGCGGACTGAGTTTTTGATGTAAACAGTGAAGTTTTCTGCACTGGCAAGAAGCGGTTTCCTGGAAGAGAAGGGGTTGTTATCCATCTGATGTTTGTATGCTGCCCACATCCTAAACTTCAACTGCAGTTTTAGCCACAGCCAGGTTTCACCCCGTGGCTCTAGGCCAACCACAGCACCTTCCTGCACTGCCAGCAAGGAGTTGGTGAGGAGTGCGCAGGCTGAAGGGAAAGCCTGGGAGATGGAAACAGCTCTGGGATCACCAGTGAGCTCAACAGGGATGAGCAGGGGGCCAGTCCTGACAGGGGGCCATGCAGAGCTCTCCCCTGTACTGGAACAGCCAACATTCAAGCAAGCATCCAAGCAGAGGGAACCCAGAAATCACCCTATGTGACACACAAGCCAAGCAGCTCAAGCTTGGAAACAGCAGAGGATGGCCACATACTTGGGCTTGGATCTTTTCTCCACTGGGCACCAGGCCAGTATCTCACAAGTTCCTCTGATGCTGTCCCTGTCTTTCAAACAACGGCCAGTCTTAACCCCTGCAGCACAGACATAAAAGGTCACAGAGCAGACACCTCCTGTCCTTACCTACAGGGCACATAAAAATCAGATGCTTTTCACTGCCACCATGAGCCCTCCTCCCTGTTGTGAAAGGGGCTTTCAGCTGGGACAACCTCTCCCTTGTTGCTTCTCTGAGCAGCCTGGGGTGCTCTGGCCCAGCCACCACAAGCTGTGAGCAAGGCAGCAATCTTAGTAAAAGACAGTAAAGAAGAGAACGTCCTTGTTGCTGTCTGTAGTCAGAGCTCTCTGGGGTTGTAACTGGGCTGATGCCTCTGAAGGAACATGACTCTATCAGACAGTACAGGAGGGACCCTTCCCTTACCATTGCCAGCCACCACTGCCTCCCCTGCCATGCAGTCCCCGTCCTTGTAGCACAGGGCATCGGGAATTCTGTCACTCTGTGAAGAGGAAGAGAAGAAAAGTGAGACCTGTGCCATGATACTCACACAGTTAAGAAAGTGCTGATGATGTGGGGTGAATCCTCCATAGGGTGGGGAATGTGAAAAACATGCAGCTGAAGCAGTAACTGTAAATTGTGCAAATAGCTCAGCAGCATCACGCTGCCCTCACACCGTGGTTCAGCTGTGACATCCTGTTTTTGGGCTCTGCTCAATGTGCAGAGGGACAGGCTGGGGAAAAACCAGGCAGGATGTCACAGTACTTCACCTCGAGAGACAACACTATCTTTTGATTTTAAGCTTTGACTCTAGAGCCAAAATTACCCTCCTCTTGGCTGCATGCTGGGTTAATGCAGCCACTGGAGGACAACTGTCTCCTGAACAGACCAACTGTGCTCAGCCTTGGCCACAGTAACATGTTTTGAGACATAGAAAATCAATCCCTGCTACGACATTCCCTGAATGCCCAGTGTCGTCCTCCCACAGCCCATTCTGAACCACATCTCACAGAGGACATTTCAGTATGATGCAGAAAGACCTCATGCCTCTGGCCCATAAGGCACATTCTGGAAGGTACTGAGCAACCTCCATGCCCTGAAGATAACAAGAGCCTGAATGTTCAGCCCTTCCCAGAATGGAGCTCTTCGAAAGGCTCCTCTATCGATAACTGCACAGAGTCACCTCAAAGTTATTTTCACATGGCCTTTTCTGACCCTGAGCAATCACTGCTCTGCTCTCATTTCTGGCTGGGCAGGTGTCCAACACCTTCAACTAAAGGCAGCAAGGCTCTACACTGTTAGTGGCTCTGGAAATCAAGAACCTCCCAGTTTTGCAGTAGCCAGGCTGATTTTCCCAACTGAGATGTGGTACTGCAGAGAAAAACCATTGGCCTTCCATCTTTCCTGCGGGTGTTGCTCCACGGGTGTTCTCTGCCAGGTCTTACCCCCAGTTTTGTAGGGGTCTGGGGGCCAAGGGGCTCAGTTCTTCCTACCTCAGGGCACATGGCTTGCCTCTGGTTTGGGGTCACAATCAGATTCGTCATGACAAAGAAGACATTTTCACCCTAGAATAAAGTAATGCAGGAAGAGTTAGAAAACCTGTTTAACTCTTAAAAGTACCTGTCACAAGGAGGATGCAGTTCTCTGCAGAACAGAAATACCTCCCTCACTCCTGATGCTTTTCAGCCTGAGATACAACAGTGCCTTTGGATATTTGTTTGGATGAGGTTGGTGTGTCTCTAGGGTTTAAGGGATGCTGCTTTGGAGACTGTGTTAATCTGGGGAGCAGGCCTGCTGAGCGTTGGCTCCTTGGCGAGAACTTGTCCTCCTTTTGCATAAGGACACAGTGCTTGACTGGGGATCAAAGGCTGCATTGCAGTGAGGAGCTGTGGTGTTTGCTCTCAGCCAAGGCCAGGCTGGCCTTTCCACCAACAACCATACTGAAAGACATCTTTGTACTGAAGGGCAGGGACAATAGTGGTGGGGTAATGCCAACCTGTGGAGGGATGACATAGTCTGCCACATCCCACAGCCTCTCCCCGAGCTCCGAGGTGTTGGTGAAGGCAACCCCCTTCAGCTTGGTGATGACAGAGCTCTGGAGGGATGTGTCTGTGTCCTGGTAGCCCTTCTTGACAATGAACACCCACCTGCAAAGAACAGAGCAGGCAGCAGCATTTACAAGTGGGGTCAGGGAACAAATTAGCCAGAGGAGATTGATGGCAATGCCAAAGGTCAAATCAAAGCATGCCAATGACAGCAAACCATTTGCAACTACTCCTACAAATCTAGAATAAACTCTGACACAAACTGTGCTTGTCTACAGCACTGGAGGAATAGTTAATCCCAAGATCCCACATGCAGCGAAAGGTGTAATAAGTGGTCATGGGGTAAAAACACAAAGCCTCTCACCTCCCTGTCCTGTGCTACCTCAATGGAAAGGGGAAGGGCCAGGCTCCATCTTCCTCAAGATAAAACATACCAACAGCTTCTGCCAGTTGAAGTGAGGAGTGTGGCAGGTTTCACAGATATGTGACTCTCCCATTTTAGCAGCCTGCCATGAGGCTGCCAGGACTGTACCAGACCATGGCTGGGGCGAGGCGTCTCCTGCGGGTGAGCTGAACATTGCTAACAAGAACCCATAGGGAATATTCTCAGCTGGATACAGGCTCTTTCATAAACCAGTGTGATGGTATTGACCTGACTGTACCCTGGACTCTGTGCTGGGCTTCAGGCTTGTCACTAGCACAGTGGAAGAGCTGCTGCCTCACTAAGCAGTCCAGGGAAAAGCTTTGCTTACTTCTTCCCAGTGGAAGCAGCAAGAGCTCCCTATCACCAGGTGAAAACCCCTCTGGCTTCCAGCTCCCCTACAACACTGCCGAAGTCACCTGCCAAGACAAAAAATCACCCCAACCCTTGAAGAAGCTAAGGGTGCCAGGGCAGGTTTGTGAGAGGGACGCAGGCTGCATTTGCTGGCACAGGTCCCCTTTGAAGTGCACTGACCTGGAGCACACTGCTGCATGCAGGAAGCGAAAGCAGCCATCTCAGGCTAAGCAGCACTGACACATGCTGTCCTTCACCTGGTACTTGTGCCAAACCTCAACATTAACATTCCCCACCTCTGTGACATTGCCTGAGAACACTGTTCTTTCCCTTCCAGGAGGGCTCAGAAGTGGACCCTTACATTTTCTGCAGTGAATCAGGGAAGAAATGGCAGCTGCATGGCCAAAACAATCCAGAAGAATTTGGTGATCACAACCCTGAGCCAGGCCCTCACCAGGCCCTGGCACCTGATGGAGCAGTCAGATGTCAGACTAACGCTCACCACTGCTGAGGCAAGCTGTAACCACCAGCCATGGAGTCACTGCAGGCAATGGTGCCAAAGGTTTGCAGAAGGCACCAGATACCTAGGGAAGGAAATGGCCAGTCTCTGAACACTCACTGGTCGTGCTATATCCTCCTTGGTCAGAGGATGTGTTCTCAGTAATGTTATCTACAGGATTCCTCCTTTAGCAGCTAATACATGCCAGACTGCTGAGGCTTCCTTCTGCCCTGCTAACTAAAGCAGGCTCCGGAACTATACACCTTTCTATAAATAAACTCAGCATGTAGAAATGACTCTGCTATATTTAATCAGTGAAAACATGAGGCGTGAGGAAGGTGAAGGGACTCAGTGAAGGCAAAGACTTAGGAATCACATTTTGAGAATCCTCAGAAACTCAGGCAGCAATGGCACAGACATCACACGGGTTGGATAATTGCAGGTCTGAGCCTGCAAGCTGCTAAGAGTATCGCTGTGATCCTTACATGTCAGTGTGACCGGCCTCTTACAGAACTGGGCCTTTCCTGAGACATGCTCTAGCTATCTCCATGCCAACTCACCTTGCTCTGAAATACATGCAAGGGAGCTCACACTCACACTGCCTCAGCCTCCACAATCCCAGCTGCTGCAGCCCACTCCAGCAAAGAGATCTGCTGCTTTGTGCTTGGTTCCCTCCCTTTTAGACTCGAGCATGTCCTGCAGTCATGCACACAACCCAGGTTTGTCCCAGGGCTCAGAAACCGTGGCATAAATGCCATTGTTTCTCATGAGGCAGGTGTTAAAGTTTGGCACCATTCCCACCAAATACAGAAATAAAGGTATAAATAATGCAGTACAAAGCCATAAAGCCATTTGATCTATTTTTAACCTGACATTAATCTGGAAGGTAGAGCTGAATCTAGCCATCTTAGCAGGTTAAAATATCAGATATAATCTATTACACATTACAAAACCCAGCTGTATAACCAAGCACGACTATCTGCATCGAAACCATAAAGCACAGCAAGCTGTCACTGTGCACAGCGTTTCCTACATTCATCCTCCTCACAACACAGTAAGCAAAGGCAACTGCAGCAGTATGTGAAATGCAGAGGGATTCTTACCCCACCAGGTAAGCCAGGATGGAGAGCTGCACCACTCGGTAGAGAATCCCCACCTTCTTGCTCTTCGCAATGACGTATTTCTCTGTTTTATAATCAAAAAGGGATAGAAATAAACCCTTCCAAGCCACCTGCCCCATGCTCCCAGCTCACGCAGTGACTGGAACAGGCAGCAGCGTTGCAGCTCGCATTATCCACACGTGCTCTGTATAGAAACCTGACACACCAACCCCTTCAGAGCTATCTCCTCCCTCCCAGCAGCTGCTCTCTGCTCAGACACCAGCAGCTGCACGAACACAAGATCCTTCCTCAGCTGCTTTTCAGCTCATTCAGCCTCCAGGGAAGCCCCTGCCTCACTTTTGCTCCCAAGCTTCATTCTCTCCCCCAGAGTCATAAAATGTTTATAATGAAACCTGTCATAGCATTAAGCCATGTTGCAGCATGAGACTCTTTTGCTGTTGGATATTAAAGCCTTTCTTTAACCTTTACTTAATGGCAAAGCACTTAGTTGCATGTTTAATTTCTTAAGTGTTTGCATGAGCAATGAGAACTTGGGTCCTTACCAGGGATCCAAAATACTTGCCTGGCTACTACAGCTTCCCACCGAACCCCCAGCTTGAGAAACAAATAAATCCTGCATGCGGATAGAGAATCAGTCACCATCACATCTCACTAAAACAATGAGAGCTGAGCTAGGAAAACAGATGCAGAACATGCTGCCTGATGAAAAGCCAAAGGGAAAGCAATAGCTTAGCCCTCACTGAGATGAGTCTATATTTAATTTATCATTTAATAGCCAGCAGTGCAAGAGATGACTTCCAGCCTAAACAGAAACTCTTGCATTGTGCAATGACATGAAATGACCATTACTGAAACCGAGAGGGGTGGACACTGTCTCCTGGCTAAGGAGAGAACAGAACAATCTCCAAGATAGAAAATGTGGTAAGCCAGGATGTCCAGGAGCCTGGCCAAAAGAGCTGACTTACCTCACTGAGAGGAGGTCCATCAGCAAGCAGCAACACAGACTGGACTTTCCAAGGGCTTCTTCTTGGATGGGACTGCTCACATGCTGACTCTATTAGGGCATAAAGGGTTGTACCTGGTGTAAAGTGCAGGGTTTACTGCCTTCATGCATTAACAGCCAATTAGCTCCTACCTGAGAACCCAATTAGCTCCTGGGGCTTTGCAGGGATTGTGAATGCTCTTGAGATTCCATGGTGTGCAGCTGCCATGCAGGCTGGAACACAGGTCAGGAGAGCAGGTTGCACTATGGGGGCAGTGGGCAGTGCAGCAAGGTAACCTGCTCCAGCACACACATACCTCTGCCCTATGCACCTCCTCCCAGGGAGAATCATTCTCAAGATCTTGGGTTTTAGGAAAACTTTTATCCTTTGTCCTCTTTAAATCCCATATCACATTTAAACAGGTGAATCAGATTTTTAATGAAATGTGCCAAGGCTGCTCCAAACCACAAAAGAATCATAGTGTAATAATGAACAAAACACTATCAAAAAATACCTAATTTTATCCCTCATCCCACAGCCATCCCTAGAGTTGCCTTCTGCAAAGGGCAAACCTTTCTCCAGCATCTGCAAAATGAGAACAGAAATCTGCCTGTGGCCTTTTCACCCAAGGCTGCTGCACTCCCCAGCCCCACAGTGGGCAGGTGCTGCTGCACATGGGTCTTTCATGAGGGGCTCCTGGGGTGCCAAGGGAGGAGCGCCCCGTGCAGCCCCATCCATCCCAACCCCAGGCCCTCTGGCTCAGGGCTAGCCCCAGTCCTGCTCCCAGACACTGCAGGCACACTTCAGCCTCACTTCTCCCACTGCCCATGAACTCTCCTTTCCCTATCTGCACATCCCACTTGGGCAGTTCCTCTTTATCTCACAGAACATTTTGATTGCTCCCCAAGTCTCTCCTGGAGCCCACTTTCTCATTCAATCACCTGTTACGGTCTCCCTCTTCCTCAAATAGTATTTGGTGATTGTACCCACTCTTCCTCACCAAATGCCTTACAGACCAGACTGTCACTAGTTCCAGTCCTAAAGATCCTCTGCATGAAAGCTGGAACCAGAAATAAAAAGAAAGTCTTAAAATACATAATAACCTAAATAGACAAACCTTCCAAGAAAACACACTCCAGGGAGGAAGGAGGCCATGGTGATCCATGAAGCCAGAAACAAGGAAGAAAGGTAGGTTTAGCCTATCTTCCCTCACCATTGCCTGGACTCCAGAGCCAAGAGGTTAGCACAGGCGCTGGGCACAGAGGGCCTGACCGACCTCCAGGAACCAGAGCTGGATGGAGACAGGGACATCCTAAAGGAGCCACCACCTGATCATCAGCCCAAGCTGCTCCTAGATGAGAAACTTTGCAAGCAGATGCTGCTGGGTGACAACCAAGCATCATTTCTGAACATGGGTCTGGTTCCACAAGAACACCATCTCCTTGCCCTGGCTGCACTGGAACTGCTCCAGGGACAGGACTAAACAGTGAATACATCCCACATCCCAAGACTGCCTTCACCATTGCTCCTGCTACATTAAGGATGCCCAAATTCATGGACAAATGAAGTATCAGTGGCGAAAAGTCAGCCCTGGGTGATGCCTAGAGACACTCCCTTCCTCTGTCCCCATCTTCCTCATTTGTCTGAGTGAATCCCCAGGCTAAACTCAGACCAAGAAACTTGCTATCAGTTAAACAGTGTGTTACCTCCTGGCTTGGTTTCGCTTAGTGGTGCACACACAGGTCTGCTATGAGTTTGTGTCATTATTTTCCAGGTCAATTAATGTGAGAAACAATTTACAAAGGCTTTATACAGGTTACAAAAAATGCTCCTTAGAGTGAGAAGTGTTGCTGCTTCAGGTGTGATGTGAAGATGACAACCAGGTTTGATCACTTACAAAATAAAGGGTGTAAAACTGAGACTTCCCTTGGGTTTTTTAGAGCCATCTAAAGCAGTTTTGGAAGTGCAGTTGCAAGAGCTGTTTTTGAATTAAAAGCTTCAATTTGTATCAAGTGTATCTCAGAATATTCTGAATACAGCTCAGCATGGGCTAGATTTGTGCTGCCAACACGATTGCTGACATGCTCTTACAAAGAGTGTTCTTCTCACCTTCTACTTTCACAACCTTCCCTTTTTTTTGCTTGCCCGGAAGGCAAGGTTTCTGCTGAGTTTCTCCAATATCCGGGTCGCTTAAACACGAGCAGTTTCATTCTCCTCTCCCCCAACCCAAGAAGTGAAAGTGCTTGAATAAGAGGACCAGAGAGGAAAGAAAAATACTGCACATTTAAAGAACCTAATCCATCCTGCCCTGTTGTGAGACAGCTGGCACTGAATCAGGTAACAGAAGCTAAATTAAAATGCACATAAAACATTGCCAAGAGACTGAGTGCAGTGATAGCTGGAACAGCAGCGTTGCACAGTGCTGTACTGCAATGTTTTCACCTTCTAAAGTCAGCCAACAAAAGCATCACTGGGGAATAAGAGGAGAACGTTAAATGAAAGCCTGAAAGAAGAACGGTTTTAATACAATTTGTGTTTGCATTAAGGTGAAACCCTGCTCTTCAGTATACCTAACAGGTCAGTTTGGTACTTCTTTACTCACACGTACCATTCCTGACCTGGAAAGGCATGGAGCTGATCCTGGCTTGATGGGCTACTATTGTAAGCGCTGAGGAGACGCGTTCACTCCCTTTCTTTCCTCCCTCACGTAAACAGCTAGAAATTCTATACTAAAATCTCCACCCCTCCCTCCCTGGAGCTCCCAACTGGTAACTCTTTGCACTCATAGAAAACAGCATACATAGGAAAAATAATAGCATAATAATATAAGAATATAATAATAGCGTAGGCAATGGTAGCTGTGAGGCCGTGGGCATCTCCCACCCAGGCACAGTCCAGTGGCGCCCTCAGAGGCCCTGCTCTTTGCCCTGCTCGAGGCTTGCAGAGGCGCAGGGGAGAGCAGAGGGGTCCTGCAGGTCCCCACCACATCTCGGCTGCTCCCGGACGCAGGGGGCGGAGGCTTTGCCTGCCAGGACCGTCCTTTGGCCTGGGCCATGTCAAGGAGGGCTCCTTGACCTCCTGACAGGGCTCCCCTCACTCCAGGGCTCCATCCCTCTTGGGGACCTCTGCTCCAGAGGCCTGTGTGCGGCTGTGCAAGGCACGGAGGCACTCAGGAGGGGCAGCAGATGATGGCAGGCCTTGGCCTTGGCCTCGCCGCAGCCATCTGGCTGCTGGCCTTCGAACGGCTCCAAGTTGCACGTTAGGAAGAAGCTCCTCTGCAGCAGCAGCGGCTCGCTGGAAGCGGTGGCTGTGGGCGGCTGCTCCTCCCTGCTCTCCCAGCACAGCTTGCACTGCGAGCCTCGTTTCTGCTCCAGGCTCCTCTCCCAGCCCCTTGCCGGTTGCTGCTGCAGGCTCCGTGCCTGATGGGCGGCGTCGTGGTGGTGCTGCATTTCCCCTGCAGCTTGCACCGCTCTGCCTCCTTGGAGCGCAGCAGCTGGCAGATGTGCTCCTGCTGCTGGCTGAGCTCCCGCAGCCGCTGGAGCTGCCGTTCCTGCCTCTGCTCCCAGCTGGAGCGCAGCCGTTCGGCCAGGAACCACCTGTCCCTCTCTGCAGCCTCCTGCAGCTCACAGGGTTCGGCAATGAAGCGGCCTGTGGCTGCCCTGCCCTTGGGCATGCCCAGGTGCTGTTCCTCCCTGAAGCCTGCCATCCCTAACCCGCTAACTTCTTAAACACAGGACTTGGACAAGAAAACATTGGTTCATCTAATGCCGTTTCCAGTGTGTATACAGTTCTACTCATGGTTTTTTGAGTCCTCTTGACTAGTCTGGCTCTGAACATCATGACACGTTCTAGGTATCTTGCCATAGCAAGACTCCACCTAACATGTGCAAAACATGGAGCTCAGGGCACCCTGAGGGGACTCAAATGACCAGGGGGAAACAGACCTCTTTCCCCTCACAGGAACACCCTGCTGCTCATGTTTTGAACGGCAGGTTACTGTGGTGCCCTTTGTGACGTGCTCTTAGTGAGGCGCCCTTAGCGACCCACCGTGGTGCGCTTGGTGACATGCCCTTTAGGAACCACCATGGTGAGCTTTGTGATGTGCCCTTGGACACAGCCCAGGGCACTGTATAAAAGCCAGCAGCCTACATCCCCCAAGCCAGTGTCCGGCAGGACGGTGACAGGACAGAGCGGGAATGAGAGGCTGGCGCAGACCCCTGAGCACAGCCCACGTTGTTCCCCACTGCCCCAGCAGCCCCACAGCGCCGAGGCGTTTCTCCCAACCCTACTCGTTCCTCACCCCTATCCTTTTGTGAGCCAAGGATGGAGGTGGGACGCACTGTACACATGCTGTATATCCAGGCTTTCCTGCGAAGCTCAGTGAAGGTAACCTCAGCCATTTCCAGGGTAGCAGCGCCCATGTCTCCCGATGGGGCCACTGGCTCTGCTGCCAGGCTGCCGGGGGCTGCTGGCTGGGCAGAGC
>NDXB01006457.1:16087-61960 GCA_002631895.1 Agapornis roseicollis | reverse complement strand
TTATATTTCCCCTTTTCCAGTCTTCAGGAACTTCACCTGACTGCCATGATTTTTCTAATATGATGGACAGTAGCTTAGTAACTTCACTCGCCAGCTCCTTCAGGACCCATGGATGGATTTCATCAGGTCCCATAGATTTGTTCACGTTCAGGTTCTTGAATGAGTTCGGGTTCATGGAATAAGTGTGTGGCTGTCACATGGAGTTACTGCTACTCAGTGGGAGAAAAAGTAGGGTTGTTACCATACTGCTGACTATATTGATTGTGATTGATTTCTATACTCTTGTTACTATGTTTTAAATACTGTTGCCAGTATGCATGACTGTGGGCTGGTCTAAGCTTCTGTGATTTTGGTGGAAACAAAACTTGTCTTATAATGTTTGGGTTTTTTTAAAAAACAAACAAACAAACAAACAAAAAAACAACCTTGTTTTGAAATTTCTCCTATAATAATCTCCTAGAATTGCCTTATAATGAATGAACCAGTAATACCTGGTTTTGCAAACGTAAGACATCCATGCAGAGTAATGTGTTCTCCAGTATCTTAACTGATGGACTCTGTTCTCACATCAGTTATCTTTTGTATGCTTTTGTTTCAACAATCTGTTGCTTTCTGTAAATCTCTTCAATAAAAGGTCTTTTGCCACAGACACAGGCATAGTCTTCCCTTCTCTGGTTTCTCATTAGCCTGTGCAGTGGTAGCAAGACCAAGTATCTGTGAAAGAGCATGAGGCCAAGGGCTGTTGGCTTTCAGAACAAGCTGTTTTCCACTGCAAGGAACTTCACTATGTGTATTCCTGATGTGAGAGTGTTATCCAGCACAGAGTGGCAATTTGGGAAGTTCCAAGCTGGCACGTTGAGGAGGAGACCCGCGAGTGCCAGCTGGGAGTGAGGAGCAGGCTGATCGCTGGTTGTGTTTTCCTGAAAGTGCTTGGACAAGTTCCATACTTCGAGCAAGACAGACAAAATGCATGTAGCCAAGAGCAATCCTTGAGGTGCTTTTTAAGTGTGCTCTCCAGGCATGTTTAATTACACCTCTAGCTGGGTGAATCTTCCCTCAAGTTTTAAAAGGCCCTGGACTCATGCAGCTGAAGGGATGTGACAAACTTGCTACTGTTTGTCTTGTAATCCTTCAAAGGATCTTTGTCTTTTATCCTTCAAGCAAACATATTTTCAAAAGACATTCTTGTTTATAGTCCACTGCTTCAATGATCTGGCACCTGTGCCTATTCGCATCACCACGGGCGCTGAGAAACAAATGTAAAAGTAGTCCAGCATGTCCAGAGATGAGATACTGAGTGATTACTGCTTTTCCCCGTAACTCCTGCCTGTCTTTGTAGAAGCTAGTGCTAATTAATGTAATTTCTGTGGGCAGTGTAAAGCTCTGATGGGGAGAGGGGGGTGATTTTGGAGGGAGGTTCTTTAATAAAAAACAACAATCATGGTTTTGCAGGAAGTCATGGTAATAATAAATACAGGACCTCAGAGATTTGTCTGTTTTGAAACATAGAGGTATTAGTGCAATGCACGTAGACTTGGCAGTGGGGTAGAGTTGGAAGAGCTCATTTAAATGCGGGGTGCTCATGCTTTGATAGCTGGAGGAAGAAAAGTTACTCTTAACTTTGATTTATAGTCTTTTGAAATCTTTCTAATGCCTTGGGCCTGCTTGTCTGAACATGCAGATATGCACATTTCAGTGTGGGAACCTTGTTGGGGTAATTTCCTCACTCTTATTTTTCTCCAAATTCTTTTACTATCCCCATTCATCCTCTATTGCCACATGGCCAAGGTGCTCTGTTCTAAGTGTATATGGTTGAATGCCCTCCACAGTCTTCCTCTCATGGAGCTCACATTTGAAAACTGAACACAGGGGGGAGAAATGAATGTGTCTGGAATGGAAGCTTTTCTTTAAATCATTCTTTTAATAGAAAACAGACAAATAAGAAAACAAGCCATAGGAAGTCTGTCTGTAATGGGAGTCAAATGTGGTCAAATATGGCTTGGCAGGCTAGCCCTCTCTTTAGATATTTTTTGCTCACTTTTTAACAGCCTGGGAATGAAATCTGGCTTTTAACCAGAAACCAGTGTTTGGAATAATCTTTTAAAAGCAATGTTGTGTGCAGGAAGAACATGCGATAGATTAGTTATTAGGAAGAATAAGTGACTGAGTGCAACTTTTAAAAGCTCCCCTTTGAAAAGAAACGAAGACTAAGAAGGGAAAGTGCCAGAGATAAAAAGCAGTTTTTCTTTCTGCCTTCCATTATATCTGACATTTTATCCTATTTTAAGAATTTGCCCCTTTCGGACTTATCAGTATCTGTATTCAGTCATTACTTGTCAACACAGTCTTATTTAATATGCATAAATGTGCCATAATTAGCTAAAATACGAGTCTCATAATTACATTTGTACAGGTGTTTTATTTGCTAAGACTTTGTGCCCAGGAAAAATGACACAACATGCCAAAGAGGCTTAAAATCAGAAATCTGAATTTATCACTCTGATTATTTAACCGTGATTAGGGTATTTTGGCTTAGTCCGGTATCCTTTCACAGTTCTGGTGTTTGCAGCACTAGCCAAAGATGAAGGTGTGTTTTACTGCATTTTCTGTTGCTGGCATATTGAAGAGCCGTTGTTTCTGTTTGCATATGATTTCCTCAGGGAATCTTATCTTTGCAACTGGATTATTTTGCCCTGCTGCCAGGATATTTTTACCTGGAGCAGTGTTCCTAATAAAGTAGAAATCAACTGACACTCACGCCTCAGGGAATTGACTCCCTGATGTATTTTATTCCTTGATGTAATTTGCCTAGAATTATGCAAAATTTTGTATAAAAGTTTCCATTCCAAAGGCTTTAGTCTATTTGAAAACATTAAAGTGGTCTTATTCACAGCACGATGGTAAAGGACTTCCTTAAAAATTTTTTGAGGTTTAGGGGTTTTTTTTTTTTTTTTTGGGGGGAGGGGGTGGTGTTGTTTGGGGTTTTTTTTGTTGGGTTGGGTTTTTTTGTGCTACAATTTAGAAATAAAATGATGCTGTGTTAGTCTGTAAAATTGTAATACTGCAAACCTTCTTTCCATATGCACATTAGATAGCAAGAGTATATTTAATGGTTAGAAATTGGTTGGTGTCTCTGTACCGCAGTTTTAAGAAAAATGGTCACTTTCATCTAAAGGATTTAGGTGATTTTCTCTTTTTCAAAATATAATGAGAAAACTGTATTAAAAATCATTGCTATTCTCTTGCTGAAGAAAGTGAACAGATCCTCAAACTATAAATTCATAGACATCTGGCTAATCTTACAGCATGTAAGTCCCAAGATAGGGTTTGCAATCCTTGGCTGGAAGGCATAATAAAGGAGGACATCCGTATTATCAGGAACTTCAGCTGTTCATCCTCAGAATAACACCTCTGCTGTCTCTCACATTAAAAGAATTAGTCTAGCTCTGTGAAATTATTATGTGAAGGCTCAAACTAAGCAAAGGGATGTAAGTGATGTTTTGCACGTTAGAGTGAGACTGGAGGTCATTGCTACAGTTTCCCTTGGCTGTCAGGAGTTTGCATGGATCTGAAAAATGGTCAGATGCATTCACAGAAAGAGAGTCCAATAGAGCAACATGATAGGGGCATTCCTGCCTTAATATCTGAGGGAATCAACATCTTCAACAGGGAGCATGCAGTTGATTTCTACAGTTTGTACAAGTACAGTTTGTACAAGTACAAAACTCTTTGGATAGCCAGATGCTACACCAGTGGCAAGCATCTCCAAAAGTAGCTCACAAAATGAGTGTGTAAAAAGATGACAGGCAAGGTTCAGTGTACAGTGATGCCCATAGGATAAATAATCTAGACAGTGCCTCTATGCTAAGCTGGGAAGTGGCTGTAGCAGCTCAGGAGTGGTTACTGAGAGGTTTCTGAAATCACCAGCTTGATATGTGGTGGCAGGTAACAAAGCCAGTGAAATACTGCCCTTAAGTGGAAGTACTGTCCAGAATCAGGAAGGATAATGAGAATAAGATAGATGGTCCAGTTTTTTTCCCCACCATCACACCCATGTGTGAGAGCTGTGTGCTGTCCTGGTCTCTGCACCTGAAAAACGCTGTAGCAGATGGAAAGAAGGTGCAAAAATGAGCAGCTAGCATGCTGGAAGGCATGGGGCTGGCCAACAGGAAGAGACCGAAAAGGATGCCACTCTTTCTTTTGGAAAGAAGATGGAGGAGGGAACACGTGGACAAGATTTATAGAGTCATGGACTGTACAGAGGCATAATATTTGCCAGCTCCCACAGTACTATGTGTGGCTTTTTACTGTTTGGTGGATATAGATACATATGCAACTCAATCACTGCAGAACAGCCTTGTTAATTCTGGGGTGTTACCACGTGTGTGTACATTTGTTTTCCTGATGTTAGAGCCCTGAAAGCTCTTCTGACTGTGGCCATTTTTTGTTTCCTTCATCTCTAACACACCTGTGAGAGAATTCATCTAAGTTTGACTTTTTCTGTACTGTTCAGTGAGATCTGTTACTTCATAATTTAGTAGCTGTGTCACATAATGAACACTTAGTATTTGGACTATCAGGCAAAGCCCTAAAAGGTCCTGTAGAAAGAAGAATGTTCATCATAATTACTGTCGTTATTTTCCATATTAGGAGAAAGGACCTAACTTGCAATTTCCTATGAAAAAAAAAAAAAAAACAAACCCTAAAACTTGCAAGTAAGAGCCTCAGAGCTGAAGAATTTACAATGCAATAAGCAAGAAAAGGTATAAATATGAAGGGAAGTAAATCAGTATAGATACTGTATGACTCTTTGGCTATTTGTGGATCGAATCTTCTCTCCTTCAGTCTTCATGCATTCTCTGGTAGAAATGAGACTGTTTAAAACTCCTCCTCCTCTTTTCTCCAGCCACTCTTGAAAACCCATCCAAAGCTTTCGTTCCATAGAGATTCCTTACAGAACTCATTTTTATGCACATTAATACACAGATTTCAATGACATGCATAAATTACACACATACTTGGAATAAAGAATGAGAAAGGAAATTACTAATCCATTAGTGGTTGTAGGCTTTACAAGTACATATCGTGCTATTAAAGCTTCTGGTATCAGTTCAAAAGGAATGTTTGCAAGTTAAGCCCCTGAGCAAGCCAGAAATAAACCGTACTTTGTGAAAGGGAATGAATCAAAAGGAGTTGGTGGTTTTTAGCTCTTGGGCTGATATTTCCCCATTGCTGTGACATTGGCTTTCTCCAGGAAAAAACATCCCCTTTCCATGTCTCTGAATCCCATGTATTTTGCAACACTTTGGTCCACTCTGTAATTAAGAGCTTCTTCTTCTAATTTAGTTTTGCTTTCTAGGGGGTTTCTATAAACTAATGACTTAGATGCCACACCAGCTTCCCAGGTCTCCCTTAAGCTTATGCTTTGTATGCGGCAGGTGTGCAGTGATCATTTTTATCACTGTAGAGTAGAAGAATACCCCAAAGACAAATGGAGTAGCTAACATTGTAAATCGGGTGCTTAATTGTTGGTTGTAGGACATTTTGGATTAATAACTTCATTAGAAAAATAAAATGTAATTTTTAGTTTTGCTGCTTTCGTTTTATTTGCTACTCTTTTTTTAGTGCACTAATCTCAGTTTTACAAAAAAACAGTTCAGGGTGTCTCGGGAATCATTTACAATTTCATGTGGCTCTGGTTTTGCCTAGGAGAAAACAAACATAGCTTTCAGATAAACATTAAAGCACCAGCTGTTTTTCCCCTAGAATTTTTATTTCCATACTACTTGCCTTTGGGGATAATTTTACAAGAAGAAATATATAATATGTGGAAATATTTAAGAGTAGGTTTACAGTGATTCTCTTACTGTAAATACAATGACTAGCTTTCATGCCTCAATAACTGCTCCAGAGGTCTATCGTGTTGGGAAAGAAAAAAGATCTAAGAAGCAGCCCAGACTCCCAGTGCCAACTTGGCCATCCTGGGGGCCATTGCATGGAAGCCCATTTGGTTTTTGTGAAGACAGAGTTTTCTGGACTGTTTATTTAACAAAAGGCCTGTTCTGATACCTTACTTTCCCCTGAGCATCTTTGCCAACTACTCTTTGAACAGGAGCTTCAGTAATGTTGGTAGCACTTGCATCCTCCAGAGCTTTTGGCTAAGCGGTAGGACATTTTAATAGTTCAGTTGCTGTCTGGGAATATCTTATGTCTTCTTTCTCAGAGGAGCAGCCATCTTTGCAGCCTTCATTATATGAATTTTGGCTGCTTAGATTATGAGACTGCATTGCCTAAAAACAGAGGTCTCTAAGTGAGCAATGTTGCAGTGGGAGCCTGAAAGAAAACATGCAGTTTACCATCATGACTTTGTGTTTCTTTCACTAGACCCTGACCAGCTGATATGCATCCATGTGCATACAAATCTGTCTCCTCTGAGGTGATTGACTCCTATGTTGTGCTCTTCCTGATTCACATGCCTGTGTAATGGAAAGAAAATGTGTGCTAGTAACTGCATGGGAAAATAAATGCTGGATTCAGACACCAGATACAAAATTGAGCGCTACTCTATGGAAGATTTCATTTGGGTAGTGATACCCTTTTATGTCTGCCCCTGTGAGTGACATGCAGTTTCTGTGCTGCTGTGCTTCTTTCAAGATTAAAGCATTTGTGTAACTCACAGAGGCAGTCTTTTGCATTTAATAAAGCCACTTCCCATATCTTTCATAAGTCATGTCTCACACTTTGAATCACCTTTCTTTCTTTCCTTCTCCACAAAGAGATGAACCCTTAAAATAATTTTGCCAGTCACCTGGCCTGTTTTCCTGTCTTCTTCTTTCCTGCTTGCAATCCCACTAATTTGGTTTCTTCCAACACTAGTGTCATCCTACTCTTTTGCCTTTGCAATGAATCACCCTTCCATATTCTGGTTTTCCAGTCATCCTACCCCAGAATCCAAGGGGCCAGTGGTAATGGTAGGGTTCCCTTCCTGCAAGCAATTTCTGTCTGTGCAGAGGTAACTGTGCAGCCATGGTTTTAGTAGCATTTTGCATTTTCATTCCAGGGATACTAACGTCACCACAAAGTGCAAGGGGATGGAGAATCGGAGTTGTGAAGAATCACTGGTGGAAAAGATCTGTCCAGTGGCCATGGTGGCTATGTTTTGTGTTTCAGAGGGTATTGGGACACTTCTTCAGTTTCTAGAACTAGGGATGGAACTAAATGTTGATCAGTGCTTCCAAGCATGATAAATGAAGAAGTAAAGCAATAGAACTTAATCATAAATAGGTCTTGTGAGTCTTATAAGCCCAACTCTGAGTACAATTATAGCTTGTTCTATCTTATGCATTAAAGAAAATGTGCGCACACACACAGAGAGGTACACTTAGATTACAGCAACATTCACTTTGCCGAAGCAGTGCCATTGAGGATACAACCACCCCATTTAGTTACTGGAGAACTTCACTGACCTCTTTTCTGTCTGTCCACTCACAGCAGGTGCTGCTGCACCCATCCTTCTAAATTAGGTGGCAAAATCTTATTTTTAATTGTTTTGCCCTTCACAGACTTTCTTTAAATCTGTCAGTCCTCTGTGCTTCTAACAAAGCATGACCCTTTGTCATGGTTTAAGACCAGGCGGCAACCCGGAACCATGCAGCTGCTGGCTCACTTCCCCTCCTTACACTCCCCCCTGCTCCTGGTTGGGTGGGGAGAATTGAAAGAATGTAACTCCCACGGGCTGAGATAAGAGCAGCCCAGTAACTAAGGTATAACACAAACCACTGCTGCTTCTACCAGTGATAATAATGATAAGGGAAATAACAAGGGAAGAGAATACAACCGCTCACCACCTGCCAACTGATATCCAGCCCGACCGAGCAGTGATCCAACCCTTCTGGATAACTGCCCCCAATTTTACATCCTTTGCATGTCATGCTATGGTATGGAATACCTCTTTGGTTAGTTTGAGACAGGTGTCCTGTCTCTGTTTCCTCCTGGCTTCCCCTCCTCCCTGGCAGAGCATGAGACTCAGAAAGTCCTTGGTCAGAGCAAACATTACTGAACAGCAACTAAAAACATTGGTATTCTCAGTGCTGTTCCCAGGCTGAAAGTCAAAAACACAGCACTGCACCATCTACTGAGAAGGAGAAAAATGACTGCTACTGCTGAACCAGGACACCCTAACAGAAGGAGGAGTTTTATTATTCTTAAAAACACCAAGCTTCTAGCATAAGCAAAACAGCACTTTCATAAAAGATAGCACATTGCACACACTGCTTTTTTATTACTTCCCATGGCAGCTAGCTAAAATCACCAAATGCATGAATACCTTTATTTTATTTCTCCCTGTCATTTATATACACATTTACTGAAAGTCTCATAGACTTTCAGTACTATTCAGAACTATTGCCATGGTTCTCTGGCAGCTATTATCTTAAGGCATTGATAAACTACAGAAATAATACATGGTTCTTCAGGGTCCCAAATTGCTCTTAAAATTGGGTCTCCATGAATCCTTCTTCTGTAATTGAAAACTCTCTTCTGGACTCGGTTCAGTAGCATCCAAAGGTACTGAGGCAAGTAAAAGGTTGTGCTGGATTGGGAGCAGTCAGAATCGTGACAGCAGCAGAGGTGATGAACTTATTTTTGTGAGAGAATGAGAGTCTGCTGTAATCCTAGTCACAGGCGACTTAAGCCAGATGCTTTTTGTGCTTTATCTTCCGAGCTGGCATTTCGCAGGAGATAGATGTATTTATATATGTCCACATAAGAGGGAAACAAAATCAGGTCAGGGAAATACAGACCCTTAAGAAGAGATGAGGGATTAGAAGGGCACAAAGTAGGTACCAATGCCATCTCTTGAGGAAGTGATTAGATTTGAGAGGGATGAGGGAGGTAATGCCTGCATCTCAGAAAACTTGCTGCTTCAGTGCAGGATGGCAGAGCAGTGTTGTTTTGTCTCCCCATGCTGCATTAGTACATTTGAAATCCACCTCAAACATCTCAGCAGGTACATAAGGGAGACAGGTATAGCTACCCTTTATTCATGGCTTGGTCCTTGGCTGTCTCACCTCTCCCCTGTAACTTCCATCTGGAGTGTGGAAGAGTCATTGGGTTTGTGCTGTGGCATTCCAGGTCACCTGCAGCAGACAGCTTCAAATGCAGGTGAGGAGATTGTTTACATCTCTTCTTCCAGCTTGGTGTTTCATCAGTTTTAGTGGCATCTGCAATAAACTTCCTGGAGGAAGTCTTAACATCAGAAAGTGGTGTCTGAAAGGGGAGGGGAAGGTCTAATTTTCCCTGGTGTGTTACTGAAATGATTGAACAACAGGAACACTCTACTGAACATGGAAGATTGTCAAGTAGCATTGCTTGGAAAGCAAAGTTTTTCTGTAATGCAGAAAGGCAGCAGCAGATTTGACTTGATGTAACAGAATATTTGTTTCTATATGATTTCTATCTAGTATAAAATTCAGTGTCATGAAAACACCAGCTCAAGTTTTCAATCAGTGGTCACAACAGAAAAGCAAATGTCAGGGAGTAGGAAGGAAATGGAAAACAAAACAGGGAATACCGCTGTGCTACTGTGTAAGTCTGTGCTGTTTCTGCAACTTGCTTGTGGTGCACAGGTCTGGTCCTCAGCCCAAATCAGAGGTAACAACTGGGAGAGAGGTGTGGGGAAATCAGCAAGGATGGTGAGAGCTCAGAACCAGCCTCCTCAGGCTGCAGGTGGGGTGATGGGAATGAAGTGTCATGCAGATCTATAACCAAAAAGGGTGGTTGTTACTGCCTCTTCCACTATGAGGATTTGTACTGAGTTTAGGTGGTGGGTGGAAAGCATCGGGTAACAACAGAAAACTGTTCTGCCATGTGCACTAGAGCTTTGGACCTCCTTGCCACCAAGTGCTGTTTATATGGGTTCAGCAAGACATTGGAGAGGTTCATCATAAAGAAATCTATATATAACTCCAACCATTAACATCATTAACTAAGCACTGGAGCCATTTACAGTCTCTGATTCAGAAAGTGCTGGAAGCTGGGCATGTATGCTTGCTCTGTCCCCATATACTTCCCCAGGCATCTCCTTTGGGCTGCTGGAGGTGGACCTCCAATCTCAACCAGCACAGGTGTTTCTTGTGTAATGTCATGGTTCTCAAGACTTGCAGGGCAAAGTGTAGGATCTGTCTTTTCATGTAACCATTGGAAATCTCTTCCTGAAGTTTGAAAGTAAATTAGAAACAAATTGGGGCTAAGCTACCTGTTGAGGTTATGTCATTTACAAAGTGTGCTAATACTGCAGTGATGAATACCATTAAAACTCTCAGGGTAGATGGGACTGCTGTCAGGTACCTTGTAAGTGACCTATTTGACTGCTGCAAGGAGCTGTTCAAAGAAAAGCTATTAGGGAGTAAGTACAATGCAGAGCCCAAAGCAGTCCTACATCAAAGTGTTACATTACAGAGTTTGTCACTGTACTTCTAATAGGCGGAAATTTGCCATGACTTATTCTCCAGGCAAACACATTAACTCGCAGTCAAACAGATTTCTTTGTCCATAATTTGGTTTAACACATGATGAAAACAGTTGATTAAAACACAATTTACCAAATTGCTGTATCTTACATTTTGGAACTGATGGGAACATGTGCCCGTGCAAAAGCAAGGGCAGGCTGCAGAGGAAATAGACACAACTCTGTAGTGTACAGCTGTGGTTTTGTGGAAGGAGAGGAGGAGGAGGAGGAGGAGAAGCTTCAGAGAGCCTCTTGTGAGGTTGTCAAGGTTACAGGTGCGGTGGCCTCTGTAGGTGAGTGGCTTGGGCATTCTCTGCCTACAATTGGTCTCGGCTGTTTTCTTCTGAGATAGCAATATTTGCATTTTAATTAGGTTGTTGCATTTGTCAACTCTGAAGCATAACATAGAAGTCATTGGAATCGTTTCACAGGACCAGCGTAAAGCCTTCGAAAAAAATCACAATAGCAGCAGTCTCCCCAGTTGTATTTTTATACTTTTTACTTTTTAAGCATTTAAAAGGTGAGGATCCCATTCATAGAATCGTATAATCATAGAGTGGTTTGGATTGGAAGACACATTAAGATCATCCATTTCCAACCCCATTGCCAAAAGCTGGGACACCTTCCACTAGACCAAGTTGCTCAAAAGACCTGTCCAGCCTGGCCTTGAACACTGCCAGGGATGGGGCAGCCACAGTTTCCTTGGGCAGCCTGTGCCAGTGCCTGACCGCTCTTGGAGTAAAGAATTTCTTCCTTATATCGAACTTAAATCTCCTCTGTTTAAGTTTGAACCCAAATCGATAAATCCCATTATAAACTCCCAATGAATTAACCACCAATATGTCTTCCTTAGATCCCAATATAAATGTTGCTTTTGGAAGTTAGGACTGACTCTTTCAGATGCAGGGAAGCTGAGAGCTGCCTGCCAGACTAGTGCTCAGCGTGAGAACTGAGGATTTGCACTGAACTATCTGCTTCAAGACATCATTGAGACAGCAGCAACTGTGCCTTAGCCCTAGGAAAGAAACCTCTGCTGATACCAGCGTGGTATGGCTCAAGTGGAGTCTGACAGCGCCAGTGCATACTTTAGGAAAATGAATGATGTCGTGTTAGATTTCAAGCTGCACTTGGAATTGATACAATATGTCATATTGAATTTTCTGCCAGATTTAAGAGTGATATGGCAAGATCTTCATGTACTGTGAAAACATGCAGCACTGCTGGCCTCCTTAGAGCTATGTGTATGCAGTTGGGGATGGGGCCCAGGAGGTTTATACTATAGATAAACAAGCTCAAACAAACCACTGCTGCACTGCATGGGCACTGAGTGAGGAGGCTGGGCAGGATAGTGTCACGAAGGAGGAGCTCAGAAAGCTGGCCGACTGCTTTGTAGGCCAAGGAGAAGAGATCCACTATTCCTGCAACAGTAACATACAGTCAGAAAGATCACCATGGCTTTGGAGCCAGAACAGCCCCAGTTTGCTTTGAAATGCTTTTCGTGTGCTAAGTCAGGTGATTTTGTAAACATTAAAAAAAAAAACAAACCCAAAAAATGGTGTGCCCCTTATAATGGGAATCTGAAGTTCTTGGCTAATTCAATATAAACTGACCAGTTTCAAGTAAAGCAGTAGTTTCGGCAAATGCTGTGACTTCAAGGCATCTTATCCAGTTTGAATGTGGAGAACACATGTGCTTCTGCCTCCCTCTGCTAAGAAACAGTGAAGAAATAACGCTCAACCCTAACACCAGCCTTTGTGTACCTACTCTGCCTACTCTGTCTCCTTAAAATCATTGATTCCTCAGTTTCCCCATTGTGCTTTTAGGCAGACAGAATTGGATCATTAACTGCTTCATCAGCATCATCCATCTGACTGGCAGGGCCCGGGAAGGACTGCTGAAGGTGCAGGTGCAGCCAGGTCCTGCCGCAGCCACCCCATGCATTCTTCATCACTGCAGACTGGTTGCCTCTAGCCAGTCTGGTTTCTGTGACTGCTCCTCAGAGGAAAAGGAAAGGGATGAGCGTCACGTGCTTGATGAAAGGGAGCCGCAAGACACCAAGAGCCAGGGCTGGCTCATACAGGTTCAAAACTGAATGAGGTTTGGGGTGAAGCTCAGTTGTTTGGTTGGTTGTTTTTTTCCCTAGAAGAGGTCTGAGGGTTTGGAGAAATGATAAAAGGATAGTGATGGAATTGTTTTCCCTTGCTTGGACTCTATATTATGCTGACATTTATGTGCAGGGTGTTGTAGTTAATATAGTCAGTTCAGCCTTTTCATTGATGACCTTTTCTGTAACATTAACCACAATATTGTGTGCACACAGTATTGCAAAGAAAAAGATGAGGCAAGGATACCAGTTGGTTATTGCCAGTCTAAGTTCTATATTGGATTTGCAGTTACAGTGATGATGGGTGCAAATGCAGAACCAGAAAATAGGCAATTTTCTGTAGAAAAGTTGCATGATACTAAAAAAATATTTGTTGCTGTCATTTACTTTTGTGGGTCCCTGTCTCAAGTAGATTGTTATTGCTCTTCTTTATTTAGCTTTACCCAAGCAGTGACTTTCCCCATCTAAAATAGTTTAACTATTGAGGGCTAACTTGTATCTTTTACGTGTAATAACTTTCTGATGTAAGACTTGTACACATTGCGTTAAGGTGCTGCTAATTGCAAATGGAGGCATTTACATGTGGAATCCTAGTGAATTATATTGTGTGTGCTGCACTAGCATTCCCTGGCAAGTTTTTGTAACCAGGCATAGCCTGTAACATTTACTTTCCCAGAATGAAATTAGTCCTGCAGAGGGGATTGACATTGCTGGTGTTCCTCTTGTGCCTTTTACATAGTGTTTAAATTTCAAGTGGTCTTGTATGTTTCTTACAAATTCACCATGGAAAGGAGATTCTGCTTTTAATATTTTAACTCCTTAAGCTTTGTAAAACATGGGGCCGTTACAGGCCTCCATGCAAAACATTCAGGTGTCTTTATCTAATGTGCAGACTAATCCCATCTTGGGATGAAAGTTCATCAGGTGCAAGAATAATTCTGTATTTAAATGAAACAGAATTTCATGGATTAGAGTTGAACTCTTGTAAAGTTCCACTGAGGAGAGCATTGTTAACAACACTGCTTCATCTCAGGTGAAAGCTGGGGCACCTCCCAGATCAGTGGTACCTTGCATGGACAGACTGAGGGGGCTGCAAACACGAAAGTGTCACAATAACATTAGGTTAGTAAAACAGGTAATTTTACATGAGATACGCTGTATTTTGCTATCTGTTCTGCATCCAAAACCTTGACTGGACAAGAAGCCACTCAGAACTATCAAAGAAGCCACATCTTAGAGATAGTCAGAATAAATACCAGTTTAAATATTCAGAGGATTAATGGTATGACTTGGTGAAGCAAATTTCTGCAGGTCTGTCTTAGAGGGTAGCTCTTCACAGAGGAAAGGCCTTCATTACTGTCAATTCAGCATCTAATTCTCAGGCTGATGTGTCAGCACCCAAATACATAACATGATCTGAAGAGATAACTACTAAAGTTGATTTGTAGCTGGCTTGTATGCACCTTAGGATGTGCAGTGTGCCCCTACCTTTGGTTTTCAGAGGAAGCACTTTAAAAAATAGAAGCAGTCATACTGTTTGGCTTAGGTCTCAGCATAGACCCTGGCAATGGAAGACAGAGCCTCATCTGTAATTCGTTTAATTGTATGGCAAACAGGTTGACAGTTTTGCACACCTATATTCATTCAAGAGTTTCAGCAGTATCATGTCAATATATGTTGGCCACTATGGCCCATCCTACCGTGATGGATAGTGGCACCAAAGTGCTGTTGAGTGGCCAGATTTTGCCTGAGCAGCTCTTCTGTGTGCTTAGTGAATGGAAGGGATGAATTCCCCCAAGGATGTGACTGTACAGAGAGATGATTGGTAGGATTTAGTGCTGCTTTACAAGTGCATGTGGATTTTCAGTGCAGAAACAGACTTCTTTTTAACAGAACTGTAGATAATACAATACTCACAGTCTCCTGCAGCAGAGGGAGGATGTCACCTTCTGAAAGAACTAGATTAGTCTTGTGAACATTGTGTTTGTGAGTTGTTCTCCTGTCGTGTCCTTGGAAATGAAGCTATTTCGGTGTACTTTGAAAAGGGGAGTGTGTAGACTTGCTGACTTAACATAAAATGGAATATTGCATTTTATGCACAAAAAGCATCTCCATTCAGAAGAGGCTAGAACTATTTCATTTGACTGGAAAATTACTGTTTTCTCATGCAATGGAAAATAAACTAATCTGATATTTTGATTACCGCATGAAATACAATGCTTGTTTCCAATGGGAAAAAAGTAGTAACACTTACAACCAGCTCCCCAGTAACCTACAGTCACACTGTTGGCATCACCAATAGCTGGCATTTTGGCTAGCAGAAATCTGTATTTGTCTGCATTGTCAGTTTGTGCCGAGGTCACTGTCACAGTTCCATGTTTCACAGAAAGCCTTTAGTGTGCTTTCCCCTGCGCAGGGCAGGACAGCCTCGGACATGTTTAATGTGCCCAGCGTTACTCACCTTGTGTTAGGTTTCTCATGCTTCGACTAAAAGTGAACTATGCTGGATTACATTGTGCTGTTGATGTCACATAATAAACTCTTTCTTTTTTTTAGGCCCAAACTGCTTTGCAGAAACCATTGTCATTCCAGCAGGCCGGGAGGTGAAAACTGATGAATGCACTATATGTCACTGTACGTATGAAGAAGGCACTTGGAGAATTGAACGGCAAGCTATGTGCACTAGACATGAATGCAAGCAAATATAGGAAATCTACAAATCTAAGTACTTTTCGTGGTTTTTATAAAATATCTCACACCAGTGAGCACCCTAGATGACCCAGGGAAATCTGAATGAGAAGATTCTGGTGAGGAGCAAAGAATAAAATACTGATATTTTCTTTTTCAAAGTAACATAATACTTCAAGGCAGAGAAGTGCATATATTTAAAATGTTTGGACATAAGAATACCTGTCTTAATAAATGTGTTATTTTCACAGTGAGTACACTAAAATACACTCTATAAAATATTCTATGTATTTCTATAATATCATTATAGAGCTTAAAAATAAATGTTTTATATAGACAATACAGATTAAAGTACTGTATCATTGCCTGTCCTGTTGTATACATGCGCCATGGCTAAAACATTGTGTTTCTATCCTGGTTTCATCATATAAGGGTTTTCTCTCAGGTTTTTTGTTTTGATTTGGTTTTTTGGTGTTTTTTTGTTTTTTATTTTCAGTATAGTGGGCAAGAAAAGAAGCAGCATATGACAAAAATGTGCTTCAAAAGCAAGAATGACATTCTTGCTTTTGAAGAGAATGGAGTAGAATATGCTTTCAGAAAATATTGCTGTAGCGTAGAGCTGGGTCAGCTTCTTACTGGTGCATACCTACTGGTCCATCACCAAGATAACTTGGAGCAGTGGGTAATAAGAAACTGGTCTCTCATAGATGTGTTATAAAAATTTAATCCGACTATATCATTACCTAATATTCAGTTCAAACATAACATATTTCAGCAGGACAAACTTCTCTATGACATAAACAATATAGCTGGTGGAAATTATGGTAAGTAATCACATAGCATTATTAATGTAATGCGTAATGAATGTGGAGCAGTGCAGTGTGGGAGGGCTAGAGCAGCAAAACAAGCCTCCAGTCATGCGGTTCCATGTTGTTAATCCACAGGTAGGAGAGCTGGTTAGTATCTGCACTGTTCCCTAGGCCTTGCTCTTGCTACCTTGGTGCTTCAACTTTGGGGTTCTCTCTGGCAGTCTGTACAAGGTGTGTAACACTGTGTTGATGACACAGGTTTAGAACCAAGTCTTTGAATCCATAAAAGGGTTTCTAGCACAGAAGCTGACTCTGACTATTTGTGAGGTGAATCACGTCTCTCTGCCTCAGCCACCAACAGCCTTTGCATGGAAGTGTTTTGGCTTTAGTTTAGCTTGTCACCAGCTCCTGCATTGCATCTGCTTTGAATACTTCTTAAGGCTGAAGAAGACACTTAAACATGTGCTTACCTTTAATCTTTTGCTAGAGGGAGGACTTAATGAATCATTAGCTGAAAACAGAAAACTATTGCTTAAATTCCCACCTACTCTTTGCTAGTTACTTCTATGGTGTAACCTGGTTAGCCAGTCTGCAACCATATGAAGTATGATTTTCTCATACTTCTAAAGACCATGGCACTTTTGCCAGTGGCTTCAGTGGATCCCAGTTATTATCTTATGTTTGTATTTTGAGCATGTGTCTGTCTGCCACCGGGCGTTATTTTCCCCAGTGATGGTACAGGAGAGGACAAAGAGTGACAGAATCCAAAATCAAGGATTTGTCTCTTGCACAGTCTGTCCTGTGGCAAAGACACACATAGTATTTGTCCTGTTACAAGGACAGGGAAGGGAAAGGCATTATTTGATTTAAATAGTTTCTAATCACACAAAACCCAATTAACCCTGAAATGGATGTGCACACATGTAAACATTGTACTGGAAATGCTGTTCTCCAGTAGCTGGAGTTCCTAGCAGATGTTTTTTGAGATCCTTTATCTGTTCTTCTTTTTTATGTAGTAAGGTAAAAGTCATAATGGGCTTTGGAGCTCCTTTATTCTAAGATCACTGGCCACATGCAGTTTTGGCCAGTAGTAAAATCACAGAATCACAGACTGGTTTGTGTTGAAAGAACCTTACAGATCATCTAGTTCTAACCCCTGCCATGTCTACCAGGGACACCTTCCACTAGACCAGGTTGATCAAAGCCCCATCCAACCTGGTCTTGAACACTGCCAGAGATGGGGCAGCCACAGATTCTCTGGGCAGGTATTGCCATATGAGCTCTCTTTGGTTGTCCCAGAGATGGGGAAATCTGTTGAGTGACTCTTCTTGGGCAGCTCTCAACAGCCTCACTCAGTTGTGGAACCACAGCTGGCATGCTGGTAGGCAGCTAAACACCACTCAGCTGCTCACTTACTTCACCACCCACCCCAGTGAGACAGGGGAAAAGAGAGTAAGAAAACTCATGGGTTAAGATGAAAATGATCTAATAAGCAAAGAAGTGGAAAAACAAATCAAAAAGAAAGATGCAATAGTAATCACTCACCACCTCCCATGTGCAGACGAGTTGACAGCCAGCTCCCAAGCAAAAGAAAGCTACCCTTACCTAAACCTCGCTCCTCTTCTTTTTACTGCTGGGCAAGACATGATAGGGCATGGAATACCTCTTCAGTTAGTTCAGGTCACCTGCCTGGTTGCATCCCCTCTCAGGCCCTGGTGCAGCCCCACTCTACTTTTTGGGGTTGGATAAGGAACAAAGAAGACCTTGATGCTGTGCACACACATTGTTCAGCAATAGCCAAAATACTGGTGGTGCGTCATCAGCCTTGTTTTGGTCAAAAATCTAAAACAGAGCACCATACCACCTATTGTGAAGAATCCCAGCCAGACACACTACAAGGTGATACCATCAGCAACCCCAGCACAGAAGGGAACACATGAAAAGACCCTGAAAGCCAATTTCCAAGACATGATGGAACCAAACAGTACATAAGTCTTTGGCAATGGAGTTGGGGAGCCGAGATTTGCAGCCTGCTGTGTCATGTCACTTCACAGAGGCAAAGGCTTAAAACAGAAACCTTCCTTTCTCTTTATAAAAGTGGAAAACGGAAATGTGGAAAATAAAAGATTAAAAGTTCTAAAAACAGCCATTGTGGAATGCAGTTGGAAACTATTTGCCTTTAATCTCTAAGCAAAAAAAAAGAGAACTGTCATGGTGGCCACATGTACTTACCTAAATATGTTTTGAGCATGTAATATACCTGTTCATAGTTTACCTTAAAAAAATAAAAGCTCCATCTGCATCATTTCCAGTGAAACAAATTCTAGATAATACTGACTTCCCCACTGAGGCCTAGGCACTCAGCTGGTTCTTGCTTCAGTGCAAACAGCATTATGCATCCTGCATATGAGGAGCTGTTCAGTTTTGCAGGTGGGTTGTGTCTACAAAAGCTGTATACCCAGACACACTGACAGCTCATGAATGATTTTGTGTTTGAAAGTCTGTTGCTTGGATAATGAATGTTCTTCTCCCATGTTCTTATGTAGCTGCATTGGCATGGATATGAGATTTTTTTGCTTCACTTGCTTCTGCTTATTTCCTTTTTGAGATCATGACAAATTAACTTTTGGGTTGGCCTCATCCATTTTTGTAGGATTGAAATATACATGGATTTGGCTTCAAACCTGTGCAAATAAGTGCCTGAAGAGATTGTGTTCTAGGTGGTTTCAGGTAATTAGAAAATCACAGTTAGTGTGCAGTAGAAGTCTTTATGCTACTCATTTAAACCACAAAATGGAAGTGCTGATATTCACTTAAATACTTAATGTGAGATTTGAAAGGGAAAAGGGAAAAAAGGAAAGATATAAGATATGAAACAGAGGAGTTGAGATTTATGTTAGGAATATTCAATAAAACTGATTACAATGTCATACAGGTATTTCATAGGGAGATTTTCAAAGAAAATCGTAAGTAAATGAGAAATATATTTGTGCACAAATTGAAATACAGAAATTCTAGGTGGAGATGGGAAAACAAAACAAAACAAAAACCACACAGTAGAAGTGACTGAATATTAGAGGATGTTGCCCAGACATGTCATGGAGTCTCCATCCTTGAGCATGGTCAAAACCTGACTGGACATGGTCCTGAGCAGCCTGCTGGAACTCAATCCGCATTAAGTGGAGGTACTGGATAGGATGATCTCCAGAAGTGTAAAATTGGAATCCCAATTTAAGTGACATTGAATTAAAGTCTATAGTAAAATTAACAAAGAAAAGATATGATGAAAGGTTCCCTAACTTTGGAAAACAATCTCTTTTGTTCTCATATGGTGTAATATAAACAATATTGTTATGATTGTAAAGTATTCAATGTTACTTTTTGTGGTAATTTTAATATCATCTAAACTATGATAGCTCCATAATACGTAGAATGCTTTGAAAGGCACATATTTAAGACTGTAATACAGTCCAGCTAAACGCTCCATTTATTCCCTTTATCAGGCAATGAATTTTCTTCACAGCCTGGGTTCCATGGGTTTTCTGCTGCAAAAATACACCTTCTGCCCTATATTCCTGGTGCATTAAAAGCTGAGGAGACAGCATTAAACTGAATACCACAGACTATTTTTCTTGCTATCCAAAAAGTCAAATTTTGGAATAGAAGTTAAGTACTACCAGCAAGTTTATAACCTGTTCAATTGTGACAGACAGACACTCCTTCCCAGAATCCTTTTTCCTCTAACAGATATACTTCTGCTCAACCACACTGACAATGTAAGTTTTCAGCCTTTTGAAATGTCACATTAAACAGCTCCCATAGCAAAGAAAAAATAAACACAACCTAGTGTGTTTTTCCAGTTGCTCATATATAATATGTGCCTCATGCATTTTATATGCTTTTAAAACAAACACAGGAAAACTCCAAATCATCAGAGCAGTCAGAAATTTTATTGTTTACCTGTTGAGGCTGTGTGGAAATACTGATATATAATATTAATTAAGTAGTAATAGGAAAACACTGATACAATCAGCAGCTCAAAGCTGATATTTAAAAACAATCAACTCTCAACTTGCCAGAAATATTTGTTAACATTGTTCATGTTAGGTTCATCTGGGGCTATTAGTGAATGGTAATGCTATTTCTGTAACACTTCACTGTTTCCTGCTTTTAAAAAGATAATTGCTTTTAAGAACCAGACAGCATAAAGCTATTACTGAAGAGGCAGACTGTAGTAAAAGAATAGCAAGTTACTTGCTGAGTGTGTGTATGTATGTGCTGCGTGTTTCTGTGCACAGATTTTACCTTGTGGCAAAGAGGTGAATTTATGAAAAATGGTGAAAATGGGAATGCAGATATCAGTTGACACACGATGTGGAAAAATAGCAAACACATACCAGATGTAGCATGAGGAAATGAGAGCAAGTTCAACATGTGATTATTTTGGGGAACAGATAAAAAAGGAAAACTTACTTCCATGGTTCTGTACACAAAGAAATTACTTTCTTCTGGCTCTCTTAACCACACAAAAGAGTAAACCTACAATATTTTAGTAATGAGAGATGTATATATGTACAGCATGTATGCAAATGAGAATTCTTTTCTTGGTGAAGCCTGCATAAATGAAGAGTAATTTAGAAGCCCACATTGACACTGTTAACTGAGATCAAGATTTCTTCCACAGATTGCTCTTGTAGTAGAGCATTTATACTTGGCTGCAAAGAGCGAATGAAGGAGAACACCAACAAATACTCATATAAAGCACTTTTTTTCATAGAAAGCAAAATTAAAGACAAACCTTTATGGCTGCTTAATTTCCTTTTTCTGGTAAGCCTTAAACAGTGTGCAAATTTTGTGAATTAAAAATGAATTTCACCTGTCAGGAGAACTCAAAAATGTAATTTCTGTATTCTCCTAAAATACAAAAATGTATTCATGGAGAAGAAAGTCAATATTCTAGTGTGTAGTATGCCTGCGAAAACCACATCAGTTTTATTATTCTCCCTCAAAGTATAGAGACAATTCTATAAATGCCTTTAATTGATGAAATGGTCTGCCAACCACAGCTTTCTGTTTCTGATGTGCAATGGGAAGGTGAATATATAAAAACGTCAAACTGCTCCTTGATCTATACTGCTATTGCCTTAAAAGCTGCATTCATTTCAGAAGGCAATTCTCAAATTGATTTGTTATCCATACTGTAGGGAGTTCCATGTGCTGGTATTACTGGGTATGGTGATTTTTTAGCAGAAACAAAGTCTATATTTTCACAAAGACAATACTGCATCCTATGTTCTCTCTTTAGCCATTAATAATTCAAAGTGATGCTAACTAATACTATTGTGAGTTGGAAATTATGGAAACACAACATATGGATATGCAGTGCTTCAGCCTAATGTAGCAACCCAGTGGTCTGTTCATTTCTATTTACCACACAAAAATAAGGACTGGGTAGCCTTTAGTCTTCTATTGATTACAGTTAAATAGAGTTTAATTTCTTAACTGCTAGACATTTAGCAAGCTGTTTCTGAAATACTTATTTTCAAATGGCATTTGATAAAAACAGCTATTTTATATATTCTGCTGGTTGCGGTGTTTATACTAGAGTTTGAGCAATGAACAGTGTCACTCTGTAGAATGCTAACAATGCTTATTTTCTAGTTTTTTCAAATACCTTAGTTGTGTATTTTTTGTATAAAAGTTCATTCAAACCAGAAAGGGAAGCCATACAGTCTAACTAGTTACTTTCCAATGTCCTGGTTTCCTTTTTTTGTGTCCTTCACATCAAAACATAACACATTTGGAGCTTCAGGCTCTGCCACATAAACAGTATATTAGTGGGATACTTATAGTATCTCACGATAATACAATGTATTCAAAGATTACTTCTTAAATGTAGCACAGAATTTCTTTTTATTCCTTTTTTCAGAGTATGGTTCCTGAAGATATACATATTCAAACCTGTGCTCCATATCTGTGCTTGAGAAAAACTAGAGCCTGCAATCCCTATTTTCCAGACATGACAAAGAGCTAAAAATTACCTTCCCAACTAGATCATTTTTATACATGAACTAAATAGAATGAAGAACTAAGGAGGAAAAGGGTATAAAATCTGGAATATTCATTAAAAATTTTGCAATTTGCATGGGGTATTACTTGCAAATACAAAACAAATAGGATTTTAAATGGGATTCTATTACTGAATACCAATTTAAATAAGACTATTAATGAATAACAAATACAAGGAACACATTGAACTAACTGCTTAGTAATTCTCAACAGTCCTACAAAAATAAAGAAGATGAATGCCATAAAAAGTACCACAGTATTTTGCGTTAGTGTTTGTTTTCTTCAGGTGAGAGCAAAAGTCTTGTGCTCAGTGTGGTATCTTTAAAGGTGGAATAGATGACTGACCCAAGTAGAATTTTACATTCTTTGGGAAGAAGTTACTAACTGGTCAGTAGTGATATTATAATTCGTCTTTGAAATAAGCTTTTAGGACGTTTTTCATTTGAGGCTGCATTGCAACATTTATGACCTTTCAGTGCTAGAGATGCACCATGGGCTATTTAGTATAATCCTCCTAACCAACAACTAAATGGACAGGTAGATAAAACCAAAATATAGATGCCTTACTCCACTCTGTGTCAAGAGGAGCTTAGGTCTATCAGCAAAGGACTAAGTATACAAAATGTCTCTACCTTTGTATTTACTTCTTGTGATTGAGTTACTTTTTTATTGGTATTAACCTAGCAGATGTTCTAAAGACCTTACAAATGAAGTATCCCTAAAACATTTCACCAATATGCTGATGGATCCTTATTTCTTTTTTTTTAAAAAAGTGTATTTTATTGATGTAAGCCAAACAAACTGTACATACTTTAAAAATATTTATTAATACTACCACATTGAAATACATAAGAGGTATTGCAAGAGTGTAAATCCCTCAGCCATTAGCACTTTGTTGCTCCATATATCAAACTTCTGTTGCATCGAAGACAGTGATTTCCATTACTAGGATTGTATGATCCTGGGCTGCATACAACTATGGACAAGAAAAACAAGGAAAAATGTGGAATTTAAATG
Source organism: Agapornis roseicollis (assembly GCA_002631895.1). NCBI lineage: Eukaryota > Metazoa > Chordata > Aves > Psittaciformes > Psittacidae > Agapornis > Agapornis roseicollis. Next base: position 38,766 of record NDXB01006457.1, on the reverse strand, counting down.
ATAACTACGAAATATTTACATTTTAAATGTTTAGCTTGCATCTTCATCTATTTGAAAAAAGACCAGATTTTTTCCAGCATTCTGCTAGTTGATGATGAAAAAATTGTATACATTTTATGCATCATCTATTTATTACACCATATTTTTCTCTTCATCACTTTCCACTCCATCTACTTACAGGGGATGTGTCCATCAATTATATTTTAATATGCCCTATATTCAACAGTATTTTGAATACACTGCTTTAGCTGCTTGTAAAAGTAACATAAGACAAAATAAAGCTGAAGTGTAAGCTCTCTTAATTATTAAGGAGTAGTGAAAAAATAAAGTATCAAACCCAAAATCAGTGTATGATGCAGAACAAGTGTTCTGGATGAAACATTTTTTCTTGTTGGATCATGCCTTTTATTGATGTGTGTACAGTCATCTGCAGAATGACTTCACCACAAAAGACAACTCACCATTATGCTTTTGGCAGAAAAAAAAACAGTATTTGAGCTATTTGGTTATGACTATCCTGTATGATACTTGTCTTTGGCAATAGTAGCCTTTCTTTAGTATAGATTTTTAATAAATGGCGTTAGTATTCACTATGCAAGGGTAATTAAGAGCTTCTTTGCTTTTGCAGAATCAATGCTTACCTGGTTATTGGGGTTTGCCTGGGTTAATAATGACAACTTAGTCACTATTGCACAAACCTTCAGCAGGATTTTCAGTATTTGGTTTGGTTTATCTTCATTTGTTGAGGCTTGCAGGATTCACTTGATCCCCAGTGTCTGTTACTAGCTTGGCCTGGCAATTTTGTCACTGCTATTGACTAAAGAGGGTTTTAGAGGTCTTATGAAAGGAAAAGAGAAGGAGTCTTCTGCAGATGACATCAAAACTTTGCCTTTTTTGTACATCACTATAGGCAGACCAAGGTGGCTTTATGGGAAAGAGAGAGCTTTACAAATGCATGTAACTAAATGCATTTCCATAGAATCATCAACAAGGCTGGAAAAGACCTTTAAGATCATCAAGTCCAATCATTACCCCAGGATACACGAAAGTGTATCACTGAGGGCCTCATCTACACGGTTTTTGAACACTTCCAGGGATGGTGATTCCACCAGTTCCCTGGGAGGCCAGTTCCAATGCCTGATCACCCTCTCTGTGAAGAAATTGTTCCAAATATCCAGCCTCCCCTGGTGCAGTGTGAGGCCATTACATCTCATCCTGTTGCCTGTTACTTGGAAGAAGAGACTGACTTCCACCTCACTACAACCTCCTTTCAGGTAGTTGTAGAGAGCAGTAAGGTCCCCCTGAGTCTTCTCCACACTAAACAGCCCCAGTTCCCTCAGCCATTCCTCGTAAGACTTGTTCTCCAGACTCTTCACCAGCTTCATTGCCCTTTTCTGGACCTGCTCCAGCACATCAATGTCTTTCTTGTAGTGAGGGGGCCTAGTCTGAAAAATCAGTCATCATGGGTACCAGATGACTAATTATCCTCTTTTTACTGAAGAATACAGGCACACTTGCGGTCCTTCAGAATTTTCAGTTTATTTAAATAAAGCAAGTTAGACTTCCCTTTCTTTCTGAGAAGTGTCATCTGTTTGCTATCTGGCAGAAAGCATGAAAAAGAGAAAGGAATCTGAAGTAGGAACTTGTAGCTAATTTAGCCAGCTGCTAGAAGGTCTCTTTAACTGGTAAATGTAACTTGTTTCAGCCTTTTCACTAGTGGAAAACTCCTATTGGTATACTTTCACTTTGAAAGTATAAACATCTTAGCAAAATATTCCATCTTTACAGTGTATATTACATACTTGACACTACACACCTCACAAACTGATATGCATGTCATCTTATTTTGTTCTTGTATCCTAAAAGGTAAGTATTTTGCACTCTCCCGATTTTTAGGACTATTTCAATATTCTCTTGAAAAATATATTTCCTTTTGAACTTTCAAGTCACTGTGTTTCAGTAAGATAAATAATCACAATGCTGTGAGAAACAACTGAAGAAAACCAAATTAGAACTGACTATTCAGTATCTAATGTACTAAAAATACCACGTAAATCAAGCTCTGCAGAATAATAACACAGGACAAACAATATTTCATCAAGCTAGTACAGGGTATGATATCAAATTATGTCTCCAGAGAAGCCTTAAGAAACATACGACATTTTGTACTGTATTAATCTCACAGCTGCATCTGATTAAAAACAAAAACAAAAACCAAGCAACCAAAAAAAAAAAACCACCAGAAAAATAGATTTATAAAGCAGAAAAATTGTATTTAGAAGTTTTGATGACATGAAAGTGACTCAATTACCTACATTAAATAAAAGGTAATGATTGATCACACCTCGTGGCTGTTACCAAAATATTTAATTAACTTATCCTGGAATAATGTGCTTTATTTAACATAAAATAGGGCTGTAAAAGCAAATGAACATTAGCATTAAGATAAAATCATGTAAAATAATTTCTAAGATGTTTGTACTCATTAATTCTCTTTATTCAAGACTGCTTTACAGCGACAGAATGGAATTATTAATCAGCAGTAATGATTATTAATCAGCAGTGACTCTTTAAGTCATTGCCTCTACAAACTTACACAGTAAGGAGTTGTGATTAAGGCTTATGTGGTACCTGATGAACAAAATGTTGCTGTTTTACCACCAGTGTCTTTTGCCAAAAAGATTCTCTAGAAATAGATACAGTGACTAATCAGGTTAACATGTTTGATTGATTGACTAATTCAAAAAGAGATTTAGACTACAAAATGGGAGTAGAAAGTGAGGCAATAGCTCAATATTTAATGCCATTTTAATATAAAAGCAGAGGGTGGAAAGATGAATGATGATACTCTATGATACAAAAGAACATGAGATTGAAGCATAGGGAAGAAAAAGAATGAAGCTCTAATACAGAAAGTTCAGATTGGTGTATCATGCAGTAAGTTGAAGGGTTATGCTTAGTGCACAAATTGCATGATGGTAGTGTGAAATAAATGATGCACTGTTCACAGAGTACTGCACAACAGCATGGAGGAACCAGAACTACTACAAGACTACATAAACCTAGTTATTCTAAAAATTATAGAGGAGAGAGAACAGATGTAACTGAATATCTAGCTATTTTGCTGTATACGAAGTAAAAGTAGAGTAGGTTTGTTTATGCAACTTGCAGAGGATATGCATACTATCTTATTTCTCCATGCTCCTGGGCCTAGTCTGTAACCTCTTTCATTCTGTCATACCCTTATCAAGACCTGGAGATTAGAAACAGTAATACTGTTCAACATTTAATGTACTTCAAATGAGAAAGTCTGAATAACATCTGTTACTGTGTTCCAGAATAGAACCAGCCAGCAAAAGGGTAACACAGATGATAGCGTGAGGTTTTCAATGTATCTGCCATGATACCCTATGACTGGTGCTTAACCTATGACTGGTAAGAAATGTATTACAAATTTTGCAGAAAAGGAAAAAAGAATCACGGAAACCACAGAACAGTTGATGAGACTTCTATACTATGTAAAGATTTCATGAATAAACACTGAAACACATGCAGGTAAGTGGAAAGTAATACAGTTTGATGTTTACCTTCATTATAAGACAACATGTAATTAATTTTAAAGCAGCTGATATGGCAGCATATACAAATGTAATAAACTACAGAAGACTATGATTAGAAGAAAAATCTAGAAGAGTACCAAATGTTGCTTAAAAAGAAACCAACAGAAATTGCTAAAGGGATAACTTATGAGACAGTCTTAAGACACATTTTACTAAATGTTTCTACTAACAAGATAATCAGAAGATGTCCCAATGAACTATGCTGACAACAAAACTGGGAGAAGCTGTGAATAAGGACAAGATTTAAATTGGCAGGAAGAAATAAAAGAATTAGAAAGGTCTGTATATTTGTTTGATTAAAGAAGACTGTAAGCACAATCAGTCCATGGGAAGGAGAAGCATGGAACTGTTACATCATGTGAGAGAGAGGTTCTTAGGACCAAAAGAAAAGCACCGATGATGTTAAAGGCACTGCTAAGAGCTCAAAATTCAAAATAAGGCATGTGACATATAGGATTACTGAATGAAAGGTCTTACAGAAGCAAGTACTTGGCTTGTTGTGATTATAAAGAAGATGACAAAAAAAACCCAAAATCTAAGCTAAAGGGCGTTCTCTCCATTAGGGCAAACGAGTATGAACTTTCTATGAATTAATTTAGACTGGAAGTTTGACCTTCTAACTACAAAACAAGGGTAGCTAAAGAGACCAAAACTCTCAAACAGTTCTAAAATGAGCCTTAAAATTTTTTTATCTGGTTTACAGAACCTGGTTTCTGCAAATACAAGGGAAATTATTGCATAACCCAAGAAACTGAACTCTGCTGTAATTTAGCGGAAATGTGTTTTTCAAAATATTTCTATGACTGTATGTTTTGGAAAAAGCTCCCCCACTAACAAAGATATGGGTAAAATGTTTTTTTTTTCATGTTTAAGTAACAGATCCAGGGATTTTAGCAAATCACAACTAATCCTCTCATGTTAACATGGTCTTCTTAGAACTACTGCATCATGTTTGAGGCACTGAAAACAAATGTAGGGAAATTAGAGTGGACAGTAATCAGGCTGAACCAAGGTCAGGCAAACACACCCAAAAAGGCCGAAGTTGAGGTGGTCTAGTTCAATAAAAACAATATCAGAAAAAAAATAAATGGTCAGAGTCTTCTAAGATATTCAATAGCTACTTCAAAGATAAGCTTAACAGAATTGTTTCCAGATTTAGTGAGNGTCAGGCAAACACACCCAAAAAGGCCGAAGTTGAGGTGGTCTAGTTCAATAAAAACAATATCAGAAAAAAAATAAATGGTCAGAGTCTTCTAAGATATTCAATAGCTACTTCAAAGATAAGCTTAACAGAATTGTTTCCAGATTTAGTGAGACAGAACAAGAAGACAGAACAAGAAGACAGAACAAGGTATGAACTATATAAAGTGAAATTACATAAATATCTTCGAAAAAATCCTTCCAATGGTAAGGATATGCAGTACTAAGTTTTATTTCCTTGAGAGCCTACGTAGTCTTCTGAGGTTTTAAAGATTATGCAAGATACAGCTGTTAGAAATAACTGAAGCTCATATCCTGCCTTGAGGTAGAATGATAAGCAGAGGACTGTTTCCATTTTACTGCCTATAATATGGCATTTTGAATTCTGGGAAAAGAAATTACTAATTCTACAAAGAGGTCAACTAAGGAAAACTGAATGTCTGAGCACGCTAAGGGAATGATATCCTCAACTATGGGAGGTAGTAATCAGTCAAGATTCAGGACTGACTGTTTCAGATTCTTGGGTACCTCATATGTGAAAGCTTGCCCTTATATCTGCCAAAGCAGTGTCTGTTATGATTCAAGCTCAACAGAGATCTTGACACTAGTTTAGGACTATGTAGTGTTTCTGTCTAGTGTAGGAGGTGGAGGTGCACAGCAGATAAGAAAACTATTACGCTAAGCATATCTGGAGTGTAGCATGTAATTAATTAAAATAATTGAATTATTATGCATTATTATGTACCTCTTTATAAATTTAAGAACAAAAATAATTGTCTTATCTCACCACAAAAAAAAAAGAAAAATAAATAAATAAATAAAAACCCCCTTGAGAGATACCATGTCAGATTATAGATTTTTATGCTAATTCCAGAAAGCTCCACTGCTATCTAGAGGTCTGAAATTAATCTTACTTATTTTAATTTAAATTAATCCACAGAAACTGAAGGTCTAGCTTAAAATCTAAATCAACAAGGTCTTAAGAAAGTTATACCCAAGTACTAACTTCATCTAGTACAGGTTACCTTGACAAACTTGACAGGATCACAGCCTGTTATATTGTTATATTTTTACAACGTACTGAGTTCCATCAGAGCAAAAACCACTGTAACAGTATTTAATACTTTATACAATAAATTAATTTGTCACTTACCACAACACCCAGAACATTCTGGATGCATTTGAGCATTTATTCCATACCCTGGAGAGCAGCGATCAACCCTTACCATTTGCAGAGTACCATCAATGTAATATATTTTAGGCAATGGTTCAGAAATTTTCCTGATAATTTCCACTTGTTGTTTAAAAAATCTCTCTATAAGGTGTTTTGCCTAAATTGAAACAAACAATATTGTATCAGAATCTTTGATGGAAGAGGTCAGAATACAAGAAAAGACAAAAAAAAAAGAAGTGAGTATGAGTTTTAAAGGACATACTACTAAATCTTTTGATTGTAGCTAAATGGAAACAGGGTAGTCTGGTATTTTGAATATGTTGGGTTTAATTTAGCTAAACCTCGATCAGCTAATACAAAGTCCATGGCAATTTTGCTTACATTAGATACCTGTAACTCAACATCAAGAGAACTGCATCTATATAGGCACTGTAGTTTAGGTTCACCTATATATTAAATGTAATTTCCACCTTTGTTAGTAATTTCTGATCAACAAAAAGAAAATGCCAAGCTTCTTTTGAAGCCAAGTTAAATAAGGGAATTATTAATATCATATCATGGAAGACTAATTGCTTTACTCAAAAAAGTTTTGCACAAATGCAGTTCTAGATAGGAAAAATATTCCTTTCAATCAGTGCAGAATCAGCAGCACAGAATCACAGAAATGTTAGGATACAAGGGAGCTCTATTCCATCTCATCTCTTCCATCTCCCTAGCCAAAGGCAATATTTATTTTAAAAATCGTTTATTTTCTCTGGAGTTTTGGATCATTTTTTATAAAGTGTCTTCCAGTGGAATATTAAAGATTTTAAGTTATTGTAGTTAAATCTCAAAATGTGACTTCTTACTATAAAATATGATCCATTAGCAATCTGACAAAGACTTAACAGTAAAAAAGTATTAATGCTTCATTTCCAGACAGTGCTTCATTTGCATAGAAATTAAGGGATTAAGCGTGTGTATATATATATATTGTGTATATATATGTTATATACATATTTTATATAAAGCTAAAGAAAAAAAAAGCAACCTTTAATAGGCTAGCATGGTTCAGTATACACACCAATTCACAAAACCAAATTTATTCATGCTCTCTTAATTTGATCCTCTTTTTCTGTGTGAAAAAGGTGGACTTTGATCATGAGCTTTCCCCACAAATTTAGGGTTTTTTACAGTGGACAGGATGGAAGCTGCTTAATGAGTTGAATGTTATTTTAGACTCCCTCACCCCTCTGCTGGAATCACAAAGCACAATTTGCATACCTGCTATACCTTAGTATATTCCTCCTGTACTTCCCTTCCTTTTCTTCTCTCCCATTTAAGAACCTCTAAGTTGACAATTAACCTAATAAGCAAGACACTGTCTTCTGGTTCTCTACTATAAAAGCCAAATACTTTCAAAAAACTAAAATTCTACCAGATCAATAATAAAATCACTTTGAAGTGATGGAAAGGCAATCCCATTGCAAAACACCATTTGATATTTGTAAGACAGCACATGTTCAAAGTCTCCCCAATAGGCTTGCCACTTTTTATACTCTTAATACACTGCCTTTAAATCTGGTAGCATAACCTGCCTTATCCATATCAGCACATCAGCAATTTTAATGGAAAAAAAAATTATTAACACTTAAACTCTTATATTGATTTATTAATTTTCTAAACAACAGATGTTTTATTTCTGATGTTGTTATACTTTATTGTGAGAATAGGTTATTATGGTAGAGTCTGTATTACATTAGCTACTGTACCTTGTTTAGTTTATAAAATGCATCACAATTTCTTTGCTGACATAGTCTGTGGTTTTCTCTGTCTAAGGAAGCAACTGTAATAAAACATGATATGTTTATAAAAGAACAAAGTCAATGAAATCAACAGTTATTCCTTTAATTAACTGCTTTAAGATTCTAGGTAGTTCTGATGCAAGTATTTAGGACTTTTAAAAATATTTCAGATATCTGACTTTCAATGATTTAAAGAAGTAAGAGCTTATCTTCATAGATACTATATGTCTATGTCTCAGTTTCAGGATACGTAAAGCTTTTATGGGAACTGTCCTTTATTTGTAAATTTTAATGACAAGGAATTGTATTAAGCAAGGCAGATTTTTACCTGAAAATGTAAAGAAGTTTTCATTCTGTAGACCTCCTCTCTGCATTTTTACATGATGGCATTCTGACTTAATTAATGTAACCTCACAAGAAAGTTCAGCAACAAGATCGCTTAGTATCCGAAGCAATGATTTCTCAAAATAAGCGTTCTCAGAACTTTTGCAGGGGGCTGTGTGATACTGGGCTGTGAACTCATAGTAAGTTTCAGGATCAGAATAAGCTGCAGGGACAAAATGTGGAAGATGATAATGAACATTTATGAAGTAAAAATTAAAAAAAAAGTAATTTGTGTATTCGGAAAAAAAATAATTTCAATGCTTAATTTATAAACAAAGCTTATTTTGCACCCCCAGAGAACTTTTAAAGATAAAATAGTATATGCTGGGCCAACTGGAAACACTTAAGAGATTTTTACAAGTCAACATTCTTATTGATATCCACAGTTAAGTGTCTTTATTACTGATTTTTTTCTTTTTTAGAACAACAAGAGATTATAGTAAAAGGATCAGAACTATGAATGGTAATGTTAAGAAGTATACGAAATACCCTTTAGTTTGTAGCACAGCATTTAATCTTACACATTATGGACAGTTACAGTGGTATGTCAAATATTTTTAGTCAATTATCACAAATTATTTTAAAGGGTTTAAAACCTCAGTTCTCTTCCCCACAGATCAACAGAAGATGAAGTAGTACAATGAACAGGAATTCCTTCCCTGTGAGCACAAATTATTCCACCTTTACTGCAAATCTAAATGCACACCTGGACATCTTTTACAACTAAGCCAATGTACCATAAAATGCATGTTTCTAGTTATTTCATGATAACCACTCTACTTGCCCAAAGCTGAAAATCAACAGAGCACGATCATAGAATCGTAGAATATAAAAGAATGAAGAACAGGGGTCGTGGTGTGGGTATAATCACAGAAATGAGGATGGCAGGGAAGAAAGAACAAAGGAATAGAAACCAAACCAGCTAAAAGAAGCAGCAAAAAATCCAAAATATGATACCCAAGTAAGACAGCTTATTAGATCCTCCACCTTGATTTTGACTCTCCAAATTTCCTTTCCCTTGCTGCTGCATATTCCATTACACACATATATATATGCATAAAACTTGAATTTTATATACTAATATTCAGATTTGATCCTTATTCAATAAGGACGTAATTCTGTATTACTGAAAACTGTAACCTTTTCCATTAAAACAGTTTCAAAGAAACTTCTTCCTTTGCAGTTCTGTCAAGCAAGCTAGCTGCTAAAAGTCAGGGCTATTCTGTATGAAGGTTACTGTGCCGAAATAAAATTAATTTACATCAAAGGTTAATTTAGGTTATTGTCCTCTACCAGGTTTCTAAGTACGCACTGATTTGCTTTTTAAATTCAAGATCAGACATAGTTCTTGCTGAAGGCAAGAGAAGCTCTTGCCCACATCTCCACAAGAATAAAATATCCTTTAAAGGAGAGCTCATAATGAATAACTGACATTGCCTTTACAGTCTTTCACTTTATCGAAGCCTTTTTAGCCCCTGACAGAAGGAAATGTAATCAGAACAGGAAAGAATAAGCTACAAATATTACATTATTAAATGATATGTACTTACAAAGAACAAGCAGGTAATAATTAAGGCATTAACATATGTGAAAAAGATATGGCTGTGCCAAAATCAATCTCATAAAGAATAATTCAGTTTAAAATTATACTATTTTAATGTTATTAAGGATTACTGCCTGTACAATTTGTTACATTTCATTACATTTTATGTTTCTTTTTTTTTAAAAGAACTGCATTCATCAGTTTCTCAGTCAGCCACTGAGCTTCATTTGAGGCTCTGTAAATGACATTAAATGAACTGCCTGGTAGAAACTAATCTTAAAAACAATTTCCCAGAGAAACAGAATGTCTGCAAATTAAATTCTAAATAAACCTACTTCTTTAAAATTAGGAACACATATTTTTAAAAATTAAACTTTTTCAAAGCAATGACACATATGGATTCATAACTTACCGTAAATAAGGTATTTTATTGTGAGGTGTTCAACAGGTTGAGTTGCTGTTAGTTTATAAACAATGGAACAAGTGTAAACTCCACTCTGATTGAAGTGTCTCAATATTAAAGTTCCTGATGGTGATATTTTCACACTGCTATTTTCTAGTAAACACAATAATGAAATAGATTTATTTGTCATCATGAAAAAATGTAGAAAGCAAGGATCAAAATGGCTATTTAATGTTAAACTATGCACAAAATACTAATATTATGGATTCAGCTGAAGGCACAGGACTCAGGAATTGAAGGTGATTGGGTGTCAGTTCAGCATTACTCAAACACACCTTATTGCTCCTGTGTTTTTAAGTACTGGGTTAGCAAAGCTGCCCTGGAAACCTGTTTTTGTTTGATTTTAGACATCTATTGCTCTCTCAAATAACTACTTCCAAGGGCAAAAAAACTCAAAGAAAAAAAGTACAAAGTGGGCAAATAATCTCTTTTTATACCTCTATATATTGTCAAACTGATTACAAACCTTTCAGTCTTCAGGAACTGCCTGATGAATTAGCTGCTGGTGGTGTTTCACATGCAGTAAATTTCACAGTAGGCAGGAAGTTCAAGTTAAGCAAGTAGTGTATAAGAGACCTTCCAAAAAGAATTATATGTATATGCCAAAATAAGAATCATGTATGTTTAAGATTGTAAAATAATCCTTCTGTATGGAAAGATAAGCACTGTTACAGCGGCCAAAGTCTTAACACAATGCCTTAGTTCAAGGCAGAGGTGAAGCAAGATCCTACTTCACAGGGCAAATAACGAGCATGGCTCTTTAACTGAGTTTTTAAAGAGAAATGAAGGTCAGATTTTGGCACTGATAATGAGCCATGTAGTCTGCATGTGGGTTAAATGATGACAGTTGATGAGTCCTTTCCTGATTTCAAAAGTCCGCAGGCAGTAGCAATATAGATAATGATTTTGTCAAATAGTAATATGCAGCCCATCTTGCTGTCAAAGAAAACCTTAGGAGCCACTACATTACAGTTGATTCTAATAGGCTTCAAGGTAAAATACTCACTTTAATAAAATACTGAGAATAAATTTTTGTTTCCATTTTCAGATGCCACCTCCCTGCCCCAATCTTTTTAACATCCTAAATAATTTAGAATTTTTATGTAGACAACGGAAGTTTAGTCAATGTGTGTGGTGCAAGAGCAGCGTGTTTTCAAACTGAAAAAAGCAGTGCTAAGGACGTGAGACTTATACCACATACATCTTATGGCATTTACTTCAGACCAGTCCTAAGGTGGTTTTACAGATTGAGAACACATTATTTTTCAAATAAAACCTTTACAATTAGTTTCATCAAAAATTGATCTACTTTGTGCACTCAAACACCATGATCCAAACAAAACATGGCAAATGTGTACAATCAGGCAATTCACTTACAAAGCCACACTTCTATTCAAACTAACATGTTACTGTAGATGCAGTGACATTCCTGCTATGTGATTTTAAAAAAGATGCCGGAAAAAAATAGCCTTATTGAAGTATATCTTTTAAGAAACTTGGCAGAAGGATGTAGGACAACTTTGTTCCTTGATAAATTATTTAAGCTTTTAATTAACTTAATTTTTTCATATATATCACTCTATTTAAAAAAATAGATAAATTCAAATGCTGGTAAAAAAGGAAAACAAAAACCCCGAACCAAAACAGTACTATAACAAAGACTAAAAGAGCAAATTCTTTGACAAAAATGGTTTGGGATTCCATATCAACCTAGGTTCTCAAATTAATGGCACACTGTCTTCCATTTTTTGGATGACGAAGAGGTTTTTAATCTGATGATGACCTACTCAGGATGCTAAATGTATAAACTAGGATTACATTTGCTACTGTATGCTGGAATAGCTATCAGATTAATACTTTCAGAAAAAAAAAAAAGCATAGATTTAAGAACTATAGTTCTCATTTTTGGCATATGCAACTGCCCTGTGCAGGCCAGAAACACCACTGTTAGTTGATTGGATAGCTGGAATACTTTTAAGGTATATCACAGACAGCTTTGCTATATTTATAAAATGCATTACTGAACTGCAAAGATGACAAGAAGGCTGCAAAAACAAAGCTTGGAAATCCAGTGAAGAGATCTGGTCACAAATAGTTTCTGCAAAAATAGAAAAGTGTTCCTCTGATGGATTGAGTCACAGATCTTTATTACAGAATTTTGAACAATGAATGCTTTATATACCAGATAATATCACAACTTTTACATCATAGCTATTAATTACTTTAAGGTTATATCTGTGTGTAAAGAATGTCCTTTTGGATCATGAAATCAAGAGCCTGTTATGTTCTGCTTTGGGTTTTTTTTCCCCTCTAGTGTTATAAAAGAAACCACATTTAAAATGCTTTCCTCCATGGCATTATCTGGATGAATACTACCTCTCAAATGAGTTTGGGTCACAAAACAGACTGTTAGCCATAAAACAAAATTTGTCAGTAATTAAGCTATTCACCCTTTTGTTAAATCTAGTATTTTTTTTCCATGTTATTCCTTTACAGCAGGTTCAGTAAGACAGGCAACTAGGATTTCACCTCACATTTTGTGATGCAAATTACATTATATGATTTAATATGCCTGTATTACACAGAAGGCATTTTACATGCATGATGGACAAAAAGCAATGTGATCAATTCAGAGGTTCCCTGGAGTCAGTGAAAACCAGAATAATTTAAAATAGGAAATAAGTTCTTTTTAATTTATGCTAAGAAAGGAAGCTAGACCATTTCCCAGGATCTTCAGGAATTAGATGTATGCAAAATAGAGCTATTCCTGTGAGAATTATATTATGAAGACTAAATCCCGTAAATGTCCATGCGTTTGTAGAATTATATTTGAAACTAAGTGTTGCTACATTCTAGTTTCTCTGTTTACTAAACTTCAACCCAACAGACTGATACTTTCAGTAAAAAAAAAAATAGTTCCTCCCCATCACCCACCCAATCAGACCAGTTTTACAGTAGAGCAACTTCTGTATTTTGAAACTGTATGTTAAGAATAGAAGTAAATGACAGCAGAATCAGGCCAATGGGCTTTTCAGAAACAGGTTTTTGAGATGCTCAGAAACAGCTATCAATCTACATCCTAAATAATAATCTTCAGGTTATAAAAAAAAAAAAGTGCATGTTTGGATTTAAATATGCAATACCTAAGAATGTCCAAATAGGTAAAGTCAGTGATTAATTATAGACATACCCTATATAATAAACTTGAGTTCATCTGAAAAGCTTTTTAGGAATGAAACACACTCTGTTTTGTAGACCATACAGGACACCAACTGTCTCTCAGGAAATATGTATAAATCACATATCAGTTATAAGGATAGGATGAGTATACAGATATACACACCTATTAAAAGAAGCTTCATATTTCTTCTCATTCTCTTTACTTGCCTGTCCATAGAAAACCTGGTTGATATACCAATAGCAGGTTTTAGAATATCTGGGGTTCAGCTTGCAGTTGAGAAGTTGGGAGCAGGTATTTAATTTGTCAGTTGCTTCATTCTACAAAACTATAGTATGCAGTTTTTTCACAGTCTTCCACAACAAATATTCCTTCTACACATATATTAGGTGTCAGAGTGTATGAAAACCAGTAACTTTCCTGTAAATCCAAATTCCTAGGTGCAAACTAGAATAGGCCTATTCTAATGTTTGCATTTGGAAATAAAGATCAAAATGCTTTCTCTTTTCTGTTCTACTTAGCTGTTCAGAACACCATCAAAATTGCTGGTTTATGCAGAAAAACTTTTAGATCCAGAACATAAGCAATATTTTGAAGGTTTTATCCTCCACTTAAAACATATTTTGAAAAAGCTCTTATTCTCAACCAGCCCAAAAGCTGTTTAAAAATTTCCAAGTACAATTTCCAGATCTTAGTAAAAAAGAGTCACTATGCTAAGATAATAAAAATGCCTCGCTAATTTTGAAAGTGTAATGATTTTAAATTACATTTTGTGCAGTATTTAATTTTTCATTACTCTTTCAAGCACACGGAAGTTGACTGGAACTATCCGAACAAAGCTGCTTGTTCAAAGAACAGAACTGGTTTTTAAAGCCTACAGGAAGAAAAGTGTTTACTGCTCTTTGTGAGCTTTTATTGTAGTCATGATGTCTGATGCATATAGCTGTGTGTCAAAGGCCAATGTGCCTGGAAAAGAATCTGATTTTTCTACTATGACAGATAGTACAATGAAAGATAGGCTCTCCTCTTTCAGTCTTTATGCCTAAATATTTGCATTTATTTTACAGCATTCCAAGAAGCAGTATTTTGTTAGTCCTTCCTAAAACTCAGTTCACGGTTCTATATTTACACTAAAATTATTCTTTTCTTTCCTACAGTCACATTGAAAAAGTATTAAGTAACGTATTAAGCAAGGTTTAAGAAACATAAATTCCCACTATAGTGGAGATTTGCTACAACAGATATTAGAAGACTAACTAGTCACACCAAAACCCAGATAATATTTATCCATTACAGATACACCTATGCTAAATGGAGGCCAAGTGATAAATCCTTTCAAATAGCAAACACTTCAGGAACTAATAAAATATAGCTTTTTGTCTATTTATACTTTCTTTGAGTAAAAAAAAACTCAACAAAACAAAACAAAACCCAACAACAACAACAAAACAAAAAAAACCCTGACAACAGCCATAAAAGACTAATGTATTTTTGTGGTATTTAACCAAAATTGTGGTGGCTGAGGCTAAAGTGTTCTCATTACTGCTTTTAAAAACAATTATTCTAAAGCCTTTCTCATCCCTCTATAAAGTTATGTCAGACAAACACGAGTTTTCTTCTCTTACTGTAATGTTTGCCCACCTGCTGCTGATTCTAGTATACCTTAAGTTGCCACAGAGCCAAGAACACCTGCCACCATAGCTTTTCTTGCTAGTTAACCAAGGTTGGCATAGCAGCTTCAGATACTACTGAAGCAATCAGCCCAAAGAGATTTAAACCTGTCAACTAGAAGTCTGAGGTCTCCAGGTTTTTCTGTTCTACACTGTTGAAACTGCAGTTTGAACATACAGAAGCCAGAGGGGGGAATAGGCAATTTTTGTCAATTATGAATAGGTAGATTGTCTCCTTTCTAATCAGGCTC
Organism: Agapornis roseicollis; assembly: GCA_002631895.1. Classification (NCBI taxonomy): domain Eukaryota; kingdom Metazoa; phylum Chordata; class Aves; order Psittaciformes; family Psittacidae; genus Agapornis; species Agapornis roseicollis. Next base: position 23,499 of record NDXB01006457.1, on the reverse strand, counting down.
AGTTAAGTACTTAGTACTTTAAAAACATGACAATATATCTGAAATTGTATCTGTCATACATCACAGACTAGGCATCAAAATACGTATTACAAGGACATTCAGCTAACCAGTACATATCTATACCAAGGGAGATTAGCAGTTGCATGTAAAACAACATAGCATACAAGCAAAGCCACCTACAGCACTTTCGGGCGAAGAATGATAAAAATTCTGAGGGTGAAGTCTGCTATTCGATACAGAGCAAAAACTGTGAATATATCTGTGTCAGATATCATATAAATATGAAATGCTCTATTATGAAGGCTGGCATATAGAGGGTCAAGAATGAAGAATCACTGTGATGTAAATGGTATTTCATATTGTGTAGCAGGGAAGGATAAGACTAAAGACAGAGTTCTTATAAACACTAGTACAGACTAAGAAGGCGGCAAATAGTTTTTGGAAACACTGCCATTGTAAAACGATGAATGATTCATAACCTAAATTGTAAACTAAAATAAGAGATTAAACAGGTTCATAAATTCATCACAATGCTTGTTTTTCTTTTTCAAAATTAAATTAGACTAAAGGGCAAATGAGATGCACAGAAGGAAACAAAACCAGAACTCAGGTTCTCTGCTAAGTGTTTATTCTCTCCTTGCTTAGAACACATTTGAGCTCTCTGGAATACTGTGCCCGGTTTTGACAAGACAGATAATAACAAACTGGAGCAAGTCAACAAGCAGCTTTCTGAGATGATTAGGGAGTTGATGCATAGGACAAGAGGCAAAGGAAGCTGGAATTTTTAGCCTAGAAAATTCTGAGGAAGGAATTCCAGTCCTTCACTACCCAAGGGGAGATATAGGGAAAATAACCCATTTTTTTTAAGAGGTGCACCACAAAAGGACGTGCAGCAATGATGAAAAGTTATAGTAAGGGAAATTAGGATTGAAAAAAAAAGATGAACAGGTTGCACAGAAAAGACGTAAAATCACCCAGGGTACAGATTCCCCAAACTCAAGTGGTCAAGGTCCTGAGCAGCTTCATATATGATGGTCACCAGCCACTGAGCAGGAAGTTGGGCTAAATCACACAGCCCATCATCCTATTATTCTGTCCTTGCAAAATACTGCCAGATATCTCTCAGCGCCACAAAGAGCACTCAGCCTCAGCCTCTGTTACATCCAACATGCCCTGTTCCACCTAGCACTCTTTAGAGTTGGCACCATTCTCTACAGAGACTTGGAGAAGTGTTTTAGTTTGGTTACCCCACCCCTTTCATTCTGAAAAGTGAGAGTTAATTTATATGATATACATACTAGCACTCTCACAATGTACTCTCAGTTACATTCCCACCCTCATGCTTCTTTGTGGGTGCAGGGAAGAAAGCAAGAAGGTGCCAGGGGACATGTAAGAACATAAATCCTTACCTGAAGAAAGACCACCACCTGGTCCAGCCCACTGGAATATTGGATCAATCAGTTCTAAGTTTTGCAGACTATTTGTCAGACATAAAATACGTGGACTGTTGTGATTCAGCTTGACATACACTTTGACTGAGAAAAAAAAATAAAAATATCATTAACATCAAGTATTTATCAATGGTATCCTAACACTGAGTTATATGAAGTTCAAGACAGCGGTTCAACAATGATCTTGAATGGAGTTCTTATTCTGGGACTTGTTCTGTTATCTCTACCATCAGGTGTTTTCCCCAGAAAACAGAACTAAGAGAATGCTTTAGTTCTAGGCCTATCTCATGTAAACAAGAACTACAGTGCGCTGTTAACATCCTCCTGAATTGATTATATCATTTAGTGGGTTCTCACAAGCACAAACTTTTGCAGCTTGCTATCACAACTGGAGTTCAACACACACATTGAGAGAGTGAAGTTGCAGTATGTTGGTCCAGGAAACTCAGACTTGAAAGGTTGCTGTTTCCATTCTATTAACAGTGCTAATAGTACTGTCTTTTACCAGTGCATAACGTATTTGTTTTAAAGGGTATAATGTTGTAGCTCACTAAATGGTGAGCTTCCTATTGTTTAATTCAGGGATAATGAGATAGGAAGCAAACTGAGTAAGGTAAGGATTTACTTTGTATTTTCCCACAGTAGAGCAGGTATGCTCATCTTGTATGCAGTTTGTAGCTTACAGGTGCTTCTAGATCTCGCAACTGTTTCTAAAAACTACAACTGGTGTAATCATAATGACTTCCACAATATGCAGATTTCAGTGTGTATGATTTGTTATATTTTCCTTCCTACTGACATTCTGCAAAGCATTTATCCTCTTCAGAACTCTGAGGCTAGGTACTTACAATTCAGTAAATGCGTACTTTAGAATACCATGCTCTGTATCAGGCTACCTTCATGGCACTGAAAAGCTACAACTAGTATAAAACATTACAGCTACTACAACATCTGTGATTTGATAAAACTGACTAATAATTTAAACTGAATCAAACAAGCAAATTTTATCTTACCATTGACTATTTCAGATTCCCTGCAAGTGAAAAACAACTTAAGTTAATTGTTACAGGAATGAGTTAATGTTCAGAAAAAGTTGTCACTTTCCCATTACGGCAACTGGAAGTAGTGCCACCAAAGCTTTCTTTCCTCTCCAGGTATGATTGTTTGCTTTCACTAAAATATGAAAACCTACCTACATTCACATTAAAGTATGAAGTTGTTTAAAAAGAATAAAGACTTAGATATAACGTTTAATAAATAAGAACAACTTTAGGTATTTGATGGTCTTAAGATCAGTAGGTATGTCCATCCCAGCTAATAATAATTTTTTTTACAGTAGCTTACACTGCAGAAAACAGCAAAGTATATATTTTCAATTGTACAACAGTATATCATGGAAATTAATGTCTTTTACAGGTAGTGTTTCAGTTTTTAACCCCGAAGCATAAAATCAATACAAATTTTACATGTTAATGCAACTGTTAATATGATTAGTCTTCTTCCATTGCAAATCCTTAATACTTGTTCTCAAAATTTACTAACCAACTGGCTTTAGTAGTAGACTATTGAGGCAAAATTGTATACATTTCATATGTCTCCCACTTCACATTTTTGGTTTTTATTTCCTCAAGGTTCTTTTGTTCTGTCTCATAGCAATATAAAAAAGAATAATTACATACCCATCATAAAAAGTAACAAAATTATTGTGTTATTATTATCATAACCTGTGAAGATGGAAAACCCTGTTCCACCACTGTAAATTTCCATGACAGTTTTGTAAGCATGTATCATAGGATGCACAAGGGCATCTGATAAAAAGTAATGGCTGAAAAAAATATCGACCAGGTATAACCTTATTCCTCTGCACTTCAAAATAAAGTCTTACTCTTTTAATTAAAGTCCTTTGCTAATTTTATTATTTGTTCATATTCTCACCATTATAAAAATATTTATTTTAGACAGTGATAAAAAAAAAAAAGAGAGAACATTTATGTGAGGTATTCTAAAACTGCAGGATTTAAAAAATGCAGGATTAACTCTAATAAAATTTTGGTAAAACTAAACCCAACAAACAAAATAGAGATGTTGTCCAGCATCTTGAAAGAACACTGGAGTCAAATCTAATATATTCACAATGGTCTATTCCAAAGAAGGTGGAAACATTCTTTATTAATAACAAATTGTTTAGAAACAGAGTTTGGATAAATCATTTTAATCTTCTCTTCTAACTTTCAAATTGCCCTCTACTATTCAAGTAGTAGCCATGTTTATAGACAATCAGAAAAGAGGAAAAATATACTAATAGGATGAATCTTGAGACTACTTAGAGCCATTATTTAACATTAAATAGTATTACAAGATAAACTATTAAGAGAAACCTTAAAAAAAATCCCAGAATTGTTTCACCTTTGGACAAAAATTCACACGTTTAAGAATTTGTACCAAAAGAAAAGGCAAAATATACTGACTTTAGCTTTCCCCCAACAACAGAAATATTACTTCTGGATATGCTACTAGTTAGTTGTGCTACTGTTACTGAAAGCACACATGAAGAAGTCTATGGGGAAGAGTATTACCAAAACCAAGCCAGTAATGTGCATTCAGAGAAAAAGCAAAATAAGTAAATATATGGCAGTGAGGAACAGTGTGGTCTATAATTTAATTTTGAGATTTTCCAATAATTATTTTGTTTAATGAGAAAAAAGTGTCATAATATTATATACCTAAGTTAGATTGATATAACTTGGGAAGAAATTAATTCTTAACTCTACTTATTTCTTGGTGTAGAATATAATATAAACTTCAAACTCCAGGTTCTGTGTATATAACAAGACCAAATAGGAATACCTACAGTGGAAGAAAAAAGTATTTCAGAGCAAGAGTCCTATAGCCAGGTGGAAGAATGCACAGAATATTGTTATTAAGAATTACAGAGAAATAGTTCTCTTGGTTTCATAAAAATTATAAGTATAAAATTACTCTAAAAATAAATACCAATAACAGAAGTACATTCTGTGCAATGGCCTATTACATATACATATGTCAGTACAGAATTGCAATCAATTAAACCACTTAAAGCAACTCTAAACAATTCAGCAACAAGGGGTATGATAAAGAGGGGCCTTTTCTCAGTAAAAGAAATATTCTCCCTAAAAATTGTTAAATTATGTTTAAAGAAAAATACCTGGAAATATGACGGATCCCACGATTTTTAAGTTGTCGTGTTTTGGTCCTGCACTTCTTAAAAATCTTGAAGGCTGAACTGTTAAAAGATGAAGCAATGACATTAATACAACCATTTAATTAATCTGAAAAAGCAAGAAGCATACTTTAGGCTAATCTACATTCATTAATAGACTTGTTCTTCAATGGATATTAGGTTAATATCTGTCTAATGTCTTATACAACACATGACTGTCATTAAGGCAACAAAAACCAATGGTAAAGGCCTGATACCAGAAGAAGCATCCTTATTCTACATGGCACTTAAATTTAGATTAACTTTAAAAAATATTCGTGTTTTACAATGTCATGGTTTAAACTGTCACATTTTAAGTTAATATTGTCCATAATGGAGAAAGTGTGAATAGGCACTCTACAAATGAGGATAAAATTTAGCTGCATTATTATGATACCCTCAGTTGGGATGTCAACAGATGTATTATACACTGACCATTAATGATTTTCTTAATTTCCCCATGAAATTAAATATAGGGTCTTTAATGGCTATTTATTCTATTTTAAATAGAAATTACAAACATATTTATGAAGATTGTAAAGCTTTGCAAGATATACAAGGCTTCTGAAAGAAAAATGAAGTATCTTTCAGGTGGGTATTCTAGTACTAGTCAGATATAACTTTCTTTTAAAGGAGTTTCTAGAGATATGGAACTGAAGCCAGCAGAAAGATGACAACAGCAATTAGACCTCTCAGGATTTTGTGTTCTTTGTCTCCACCTCCTGCTTGGAAGGAACGTGGGTTACTGGCAGTTAAAATATGCCTGTGATTTCTAATTGGCTTGGGGAATTTGGGAAGCAAAGTAAATAATAAATGAATAGAAAGTCTTCAATGCAGAAGAAAGTAGTAAAATACTGAATATATCACCAGTAGCAATTATTTTATGAAGGTGAGCTAAACAATTATGTGGCACCACATCAGTGCTGGTTGTTCACTTAGGTTCAATATTAAAAAATTAAAAGCAACAGTAAATACTCTGGTAAACTGGTTATAGATGAAGACAATGAGAGAGGTGGAGTTTTGATTTATCTTGATTTAAGCAATAATGAGAAATTATCAATTCACCCCATCTATTATACAAATAGTAATTGCACTTCTCAACAGTGTTCTTACAGAAAACAGAAGCAAGGCAGACTCTTCATCTATCAGGATAAGATAATCAAGGTAAATTAAAAGAATTATCTGTACTTGTCATTTCAGAATATGAGCAGAGTACACAGCTTAAAATACTTAGAAAGGAGAAAGAAATCAAACATTGCTTGAGAAAAACAAAACCAAAAACCAACTGAGAAGATAATCATGAAAGCAGTTTTATATGTGGTGGATTTCCATGATTAACAGTTTAATTTACTTTGCAATATTGCTTCACTATGTATCACTTCTTCAACTTTGTTTGAGAAGCAAAGTTTTTCAAATAACTTAATTTTCCCCAAAGACCTCCTAGAAGATTGGAGGGATTTTATTGAAAAACAAAATAGATTAACATTTTCTCACTGGAACATTTATGTTAAGTCTTTCAGAATTCTGCTGCACTGGCAGAAACAAAACTCATTTTTCTCTGAAATTCAGCTCTCAAAAGAATTCAGTTGGATTCTCCATTGACAAAAAAAATATCAGCATATGCTCTGAGTTTAATAAAAGCATACTAATTCACAGCAAATTATAAATCCTACCTGAAATCCAGTCTGTTTTAAAATTCATTCTGCGACAATTACCTGTGTGCCTCATAAATATTTTATGAACTGACAAGTTGATTTATGTATTGTGATTGGAAAGGAAAAACATAATTCACCAAAACCAAATAAATTAATGAAAAACTGAAAAAAAAAAACCNAAATCCTACCTGAAATCCAGTCTGTTTTAAAATTCATTCTGCGACAATTACCTGTGTGCCTCATAAATATTTTATGAACTGACAAGTTGATTTATGTATTGTGATTGGAAAGGAAAAACAAAATTCACCAAAACCAAATAAATTAATGAAAAACTGAAAAAAAAAAACCAACCTTATACAGAAAATATTGAACGTTTATCAGAAGCCAACTGAACAAATGCATCTAGAAAAGCTGATCACTGCAAACTGACAAGGTGTGAGCAGATACAGATAATTTGTAAGATGTATAAGCACTACTAAATCAATGCAAAACAAAAGTGGAATTTTTATTTTTTTTTTTTTTTACAATAATAGCTTAAACCCAAAGATGGAGCTCTTGAACTGTTTATTTAAAAAGAACTAGAAAAAGTGGAAGCAACATAGTTACTGAAGGAAGGTACTGTAAAACTTCGTGAATTACTTTTCTGGTACCTTCAGAGACATTGCCTGCTAGATTTTGAGAGTCATCTTAAATGTTCTTTCATGTGTATACACAATTTGCTTGCTTAGCAGCTATTTCAATCAGTAAATGTTTCTGTCCACATACGAATCCCAACTCTCATACACTCTGCCCTCACTTTCTACACTGCTTTTAGGATTTTTTTCAAGCCTTTTTTCAGGTTTCCTACTTGAATTCTTTTGCTTTCCTCCTAACCACTTGGAATTCAAATAGTTTTCTGTAGCAGTCTCTAGCACAAATGATCTTTCTATCCTCACTCTCAATTTTCAAAGTGCGTGCGTGATTAGATTAGAAAAATGATTTTCCTAGGGGGGAAAAAAAAGTATCAAGAGGTCATTAAGTCCTAATAAGAGCTACAAAAAAAAAAAAAAAAAAAAAAAAAAAAAAAAA
>NDXB01006456.1:7720-18269 GCA_002631895.1 Agapornis roseicollis | reverse complement strand
TGGGTCATGGGGAGCTTCTCATTGACCAACAGCCCCAGTTCCTTCTCCTCAGGGCTGCTCTCACCACATGTGTTAGAAGGGAAAAGTCAATCTTAACAGGTTAAAAAATCATGGCAGGAGGAAGCTGTTTCTTGAGCTGAACAGAATGTCACAACTGAATACATCGGATAAGGATTTTCAAGGTGTATTTTTACCTTCTTCGGTATTTTTCATGTATTGTGCTAACAAGCTTGTGCTTGTATCGTCCAATGTCTTGTAAATGACACCCAACAGCACAGTACGTAAGGAAATCTTTAAATATCCCAAGGGTTCTGCTACTGCCTTGCTTTAAAATAGCCGAGCGGATGGAACACTGAACCAGGGTCTGAGTTCATTTCACAGTTTAGTGACAGCTCATGTATGTACAGAGATGATCCAGTCTCTTCATTTATTAGGTGTATCTGTTGTGTCTTTTGTGAGGCTGGAACTCCATGGAGAATTAGGAAGCTCCATTTCCTTATTATCTCAGTGCTTCTGAAGCATCAAGTCCCATTATGTACCAATAGTCTGGTAGATAATAGAGCTGGTTTGCTGATGATAAATAGGAGTAAAGCCGCTACTTTGAAATCTCCCTCTTCCATGCTTGTGATCAATGGTTATCCTTACTTCTTAGTTACTTAGAAAAGGTAAAAGAAATATGCTCTGGTTCCAGGTACTTGCTTTTACCTGCTTAAATTGCATTAAATGGAAGCTAAATATACATAGGTTGTTTCCATGCACTTTCAATTTATTTAAATGATTTATTAGTTAAAATAAATGAGTTTGGAGCTATCTTAACTATTTCTGACGTATTATCAAGAGGCTTCATCAGAAGATCTGGCTGAGGGTTAGAAATGAGAGTCCACAGTTGCATTCCATTTTTAGCTGTCTCCATAAATTGCTGGACACTCAAAAGTGCACAGCTGCTTTTCATTCCAGTATTTCCAGCTGGAAGTGGAAACCTGAGGCTCTAACCATCTGCTCAGCATGGAGAAAATGGAGGGCTTTGTGTTTCTGTAGCACTTGGAGTTCTTTCAGTGCGATGGTGTTTGTGTTCGGTGGATCTTAGCGGGTTTCATTGTGTTGAATTGTAGAGTCCTTTACAAATCACCACCTTCATCTGGCAGGGCCACGGAAGTCAGCACGATTCCATGCAGGAGCGTGGAATGGTTGGTAGGATTGAGCCCAGGTTCATGCTAGGCTCATTATGCTCATCATTAAAAGGGTACCATCTCTGCAATGGACTTGGAAAACTCTTAAACATATCCCGGCAACAATGTGACTGCAGAGGGAGCTTTAGAAAAGGCTATAAATCAGAAAAGATTATAGCAGATAGAACATTATTCCTTTGGCAAAGAGACCCAGGGGTCTTTCATGCAGCATTTTGTGCTATTTTTATGTTTAGAGCATATCAAACCGAGCACACGCTTCTCCTGATTGTTGTCTGCACTGCGAACAATGTGAACAGTGTGATAGACAGATGAGATGAGTTGAAATGATGATAAAGGCTCTGTAGAAGCTTTATACAAGGTTGCTAAAGATTTCATCTGTAGGTAATGTGACAGTTCCTTTATTTTCCTTTCTTGCAGCACTTTACCTTCTCTCGGTACTCCCTACCCCATGCTGGTATTAGCTGGTCCTGTAGCCTGTGGTAAGAGAGAGCTTACTCACAAGATCTGCAGGCAGTTCAACAATTTCATCAGGTTTGGGTAAGTTTACCCCCTCGGTTGAAGCCACCGAGTGACCCAGGCTGGAACTGCTGCCGTTTGGTGGCTGTTGATGGTTCTCTTTATAAAGAAGTTCAAGGCAAACAAGAAATGTTTGCTCCGCGTTTTATCTCTTCCCAGGGCTTGATTGCCTGAAGTCACCACAGACCTCCTTAAAAGAAAAGCCATTTAAATGCTTGTGTTCTTTTCGAAGGTGAACAGCAAACAAACAAAGGTGTCATTTAGTGCTCCTTTTATCGATCTGTTCTCTCCCTGCCCACTAATGCCCCTCGACCAAAGCATCTGATTATGTACATACGCATTTCTCTTTATTCTTGTAATGTACCTGCATATCTCGCATTCGCATGCATGTGCTGAGGGCATCCAGAAGCTAAGAAAAGAAGCAAGCTGGACCAGTTTATTATCCTGGGAGCAGTGTTATCAAAGCAAATGGCACCTTTCTCACTTCAACACCTGCTGGGAGGACAAATTCTCCCTATATTGTGAGTGCTCCATCCCTGGCAGTGTTCAAGGCCAGGTTGGACGAAGCCTTGGGTGCCATGGTTTAGTGTGAGGTGTCCCTGCTTATGGCAGGGGGGTTGGAACTGGGTGATCTGAAGGTCCTCTCCAACCCTCACTGTTCTATGAGTCTATGATTCTATATGAAAGGCCTGCATTATGATCCTTTTGGAATCTGGCCTGAATTATGATCCCTGTGTGTTTAGTGGAGAGAACCTATCTCTCCCCAAGGGAGATTGAACCTCTGCGAATCACTTCCCTGAGGCGCCTACTTATTTCCAGTGCCCAAGATGCAGGAAGTCTGGCTAAGTTATACCACCGCTATCTGGTACTTAAAGTTAGGTGGTGCAAGCTGATACTCTCATCCACCCATCCCATTCTTCAAGATACCTGACTTCCATAGGTCTTATAGCACAGGCTATAAGAACCAAGAGAGGCTCAGCCTTTGTGAATCACTTCCCTGAGGTACCCACATATTTCCAGTGCTCAGGAGGTAGGAAGTCTGGCTGAGTTAGATGACCACCGTCCGATGCCTAAAATTAAGTGGTACAAGCTGTTTCTCTTGTCCACCCATTCACAATACCTGACTTTCATAGGTCCTATAGCACATGCTATTCAGCACCAGTCTATATTCCTATATACGTTATATTGTTATATTGCCTCTCTTCTATTTTCTGTTTTATTACACTGATTTATCCATTCATTTTCAACTAAACTTTAGCCACAGTTTCACATATATTGCCACAGTAGAACCTGGGTCTCTATCTGTGCACTCTTAGGTAATGAACTGTAAGAAAGGAACCATGGGCACATACACATATGAGAATGAAACCTCAAGAGTTCTTACCATCACAGGACCATGTTCTGCATGTCAGTGTGATGTCTAGTAGCAGCCTTCTTCTCTAGCACGTGATGGTGAAGAGGTCTATATGTATTTCTGCCTACTCTGTACTCAGATTGTAGCCACTTGCTGGTTTAGGTCTCATAAAACTGGCAAGTTGAAAGGCCATTGCAAGATTACATGGCTGGAAAAAGGACTTTTTGCCCTTTGTTAACCATGTTTTGAGAGACTACGTTGGAAATGACAAGCTAATTGAAAGCCAATTGAAACTTCCCAAGCGCTGTGCAGGGGGTTTTTAAGAGCATTGTTTTTGTACCATGTATTTTATTTTCTAAAAGCTTAATGCATGAGGGGAAACTGAAAAAAGGGGAGAGAGAGAGAACAGAACCTTAACAGAGCAGAAAATTGCAACCAGAAAGCAAAGTTGTGGTTTAATTATTCAGGGGAGATTTCAGCAATTTTCTGGCTTCTACCTTTAGATTTCAAACCTTCCACTCATTAAAAATGTATTGCACGCAGGAAACCCTGGCAGCTTCAATGTAAACATGGCCTTGCAATGCAGAAGGGTTGTAAGGTAGGGAAGTGTTTCAGAAAATCCAGTGAAATTGGACCCTCCAACCATCTGGCTGGTGCTTAGGAATGACCTTTAAAGCTCGATGCATTCCTAATATCTTAAAGAAAATCAGGCCTTTGAAGTGCAGCTTTAGAGCCCATGTGTAGCACACTGTTCTCATTTGTCATGGCTTGCTGATATAAAAGAAAGTGGCACCCTCTAAATGCTGTGGTGGTGAAGATCTGACAAGCTCTGTTTTATTGACTAAGCTCATGTCATGCTTTAACCCCAGCCCCATGCAGCTGCTCACTCACACCGTTTCCAGTGGGATGAGGGACAGAACTGGAAGGTAAAAGTGGGGAGACTCGTGGGTTGGGGTAAAAACAGTTCAATAAGAAAAGCAAAAGCTGTGCACAAGCAAAACAATCCAAGGAATTCATTCACACACATTTCATTCACAACACAGAACGGTTTGGGTTGGAAGGGGCCTTAAAGCCCATCCAGCTCCCACCCCTGCCACTGGAGCAGCTTGCTCCAAGTCCCTGTGTCCAACCTGGCCTTGAGCAGTGCCAGGGATGGGGCAGCCACAGCTTCTCTGGGCACCCTGTGCCAGCGCCTCAGCACCTTCAAACCATCACAGGAGAGTGTTCAGCCGTCCCCAGGACAGCAGGGCTCCATAATGCAGAATGGGAACTCAGAAAGACAAACACCATCCCTCTGAATGTCCCTCCCTTTCTTCCTTCTTCTCCCAGCTTTATATGCTGAGCATGATGCCATATGCTATGGCATATACCTTGGGTCGGTTGGGGGCAGCTGCCCTGGCTGTGTTCCCTCCCAATTCCCAGTGAGCAGAAAGGGCCTTAGAATCATTGAATCATGGAATCCATTAGTTTGGAAAAGACCTTCAAGCTCATCAAGCCCAACCTTTACCTCAGCACTGCCAAGGCCACCATTAAACCGTGTCACTGAACATGTCACCTTAAGGCTGGGTAAAAAGCACTGCTCAGCAATAACTGAAACATCCCTGCATTATCAACACTGAGTCCAGCACAAATCCAAACCGCAGCCCCACACCACCTATGACAAGGAAAATTAACTCTACCCCAGCCAAAAACCAGCACAACTTCTTAATGGTTTATAACTGGTTTATAATGGGGGGTTTGGGGTTGTGTTTAGGGCTTTTTTAGTGTTTCATCCTGGTAGTAAGCTCACGTACCTGAGGTTTATCCTATTGACCTTATGTGGTGGCAGGTACTTTTCCTGCCTTGTATGCTTCTTTTCTCCCTCATTTCAAGATTGTTTCTTCCCTTTCCCTTTAGCAGTCTATTTAAAGATTGGTCTTTACAATCTCTTTCTTAACCTCAGTTCAGCCTAACTCTTAGTCTCCTTTCCCATCTTTAGGATTCTACTTTATATCATCCACAAGCTGACATGAGTAGGAAAAAGTGGTTTCATCATTTCTCTATGACAGGGTGCTGTGACAGCTTCAGTGCAGGCTACCCTGGGCTGGGAGGGGATTTATAGCCAAAATGCAATGTTCCATTGAAACTTCCTTTCTGTATTTATGGGTTGATCTTTCAAACACGCAGCATTAGTGCTGTGATTTGCACCTCGTATTTCTTCTCTTCTTCAAAATGAACTGATTTGTAGCATTCTCCCTTTCCCCCCTCTCCCCTCCAATTCCAGAGTGGCTTCTATGGTTGAAGCCAGGTTATTTCTTTATTATACCATCTATCTTCCAGCCCTTGTCACACTACCAGGGAAGCTTACTTTGGAGAAGAAAACAGACTTGATTACTACTTTGTTACTCAAGAAGACTTTGACAAAGCGGTGGACACGGTAAGTACCTGACGAGTATCTCAGTAACCCCGTTTCCTACACCCCGGGGGAACTCGGCTTTAGGACAGCTCTGATTCTGAGTTTTATTACATTAGGTTTGTGTGTGTGGGCTTATTCACTCACAGTCATGTAGCTAAAGTTTCTAGGTGGAAAGCACAAATCTCTTGCATCATTGTATATTTATTCTCTCTTGTATCATTGTATATTTATTCTCTCTTGTATCATTGTATATTTATTCTCTCGTGTATGAATGTAGAGAAACCATTAAATGTGCACAATGATCAGTAGGAAACTTTAAGCAGTACTATAATGTCGAAATAAACTTATTTCCATGTGCACATACGTGTGTGCAGGGAAGAAAATCTCCTTAAAGAGTTGAGATCCTTTTTCCTTGTTATTTCCAAATCTTCCGGCAACCCCACAGTGAAAGCAGTCTTTGAGAGCTTAGCAAATTCACCCTGAAGGCACTGTGTTTGTCTCTGAAGGCAATGTGCCTCCAGCTACTGTTTCTGATGCCTTTTGCTGCCTGCAGTAAAACATTGGCTTGAAAAGCCACAACAGAGCTCATTATTTATACATATACAAATGGGGGAGCCAACACAGTCCTAAGCAACTGATCTGGTCCTAAATGATAACTCTTAGTAATCAAATAGTTTCATCTGAAAAGCATATAATCTGCTTACATCTCTCTAGATGTACTAATGGGAAGCAAAGTTTCAGTTGTCACGTTTTAACTTTGAAATTTCTTGGCCAATTATACATTCTCCTTGCAAATCTGTTTCTGTCCTCTCTTTGGCATCTTCTCTTTTATATGGCATGGCCATATGGTTTGATGTGATGTCAAAAGAAGGATGCCCCTTGCTTTAGATCTCGTTTTCTTTACAGTGTAAATGAATAACCAATGAAAGCTGTAACCTGTCAGCAGCTTGTTTTCAAGACACTGGTGTTTTATTATCTATGAACAATGTACAAGCACATGCCCTGCAGGAATGGCTACGTGCTCTTCCCTGCAAATTGTGTGTTCCCATCGGCCTCATTATCCTTGATGGTTTAGGCAGGGAGAAACTTTGTAGGGAATAGAACCAAGGAAGTCCAGAGTGATTATGCTCCTTTAAGGAAGTTTTTTTCCCTTAAAATATTTCTATTCTCATCATAACTGCTGGTTTGAATTTCAGGGGCAGTTTATAGCAACCTATAAATACAATGGCTATTCCTACGGACTTGCAAGAGACACTGTCGAATCGATTGCCAGAGAGGGTCTTGCAACTTGTATTGAATTAGAATTAGAGGTAAGGATTACTGATTGCTTAACCATTGTTGATTGAGTCATTCCTTAACCTGAAAGAAGGGAGACTGAGCTGAGCTCTGAGGCAGAAGCTGTTCCCAGTGAGGGTGCTGAGGCGCTGGCCCAGGGCGATAGCCCAGAGAAGCTGTGGCTGCCCCATCCCTGGCAGTACTGGAGGCCAGGTTGGACACAGGGGCTTGGAGCAAGCTGCTCCAGTGGAAGGGGTCCCTGCCCGTGGGAGCAGGGGTTGGAGCTGGAGGAGCTTTAAGGTCCCTTCCAACCCAAACCAGGCTGGGGTTCTGTGGGACCTATCCTGGGGAGGAATTCAAGCAGTTTGACTAAGGTTTGTTTCAGCTGCCTAGGTATATCCCCTTAGGGACACAAGAGACAGCCCATGGTCTTCTGCCCAGCCTACAGCTGCTGCTGATACATTTGAAGTAGTTGTGTGGGCTAATTACAGTGACTGGAATTATGGTTACTTGGTCAGAAGTACATTTTGAACTCCACTGCCTGTATCAAGTACCTCTCCATTGTCTGTGTGCAACCCTCACCACTCTGTTTATGGACACCCACATTTAGTCAGATGGGTCCTTCCGCTGGCTTCTTAACACTTCCTGGCCTGTTTTTCCAGTCTTCAGCAGCCTCATCTCCCCACCACATCACCAGCACTTCCCATTACAGTATCCTCAGCTTTTCAACCAGTGCTTTCCCTCCATCTGCAGCTTGGAGAGGGACTAGTCTAGAGCTGCACATCTCCTGATCACCCCTACAAGGATGCCATGTTTCTCCTTTGCTGCTGAAGCAACGGAGGCTGCATGCAAGCCTGAGGCAATATTTTGGGCAGAGCTATTAAAAGACGCAATCTCTTTGAGGGATGACTTTCCCCTCTCTGAGATTTGTCAGGTGCACATGCACAGATGGTAGAATCTCTGAAATCATGCTGCGTTAGGAAACTGGGTCACAAACAGAGTGTCAAACCCTGTCTGTTAGACTCCCAAAAGAATACCTTTTTAGCTCATTTTCTAATTCTCTACTCCTCGTTATCTTAGAACAAGATTTACTAGCGAGGGGTTGGGTGACAAAAAGGAAAGGCAGGATACATTGCCTTCCAAATTCTTTCTACATAAGAAGTTCCATCTTTATGAGCTTCCAAACTGAGAGACTCTACAGAGCACCTGGAACGTTATACTGAGTGTCGCTGGGTTTCACTGTGTTTGTAGGGCTCAGCTCTACCTCCGAGGCTTTACTGTGAGTTAACAAACACTACAAACCTTCAGACTAGATGGGGGAAAATAATGGAGATAGAAAGAAAGGTGGGAGACTGCGGGGCTACCAAAGGATCTGAAGTTTTGCATCCAGAGTTAGGGGAATGACTAAGGAGAATTGAGCAAACATCAAAGCTAAATTTAATATTAGAATGATTATTTTGTTTGTGAAACTGATGCTCAAAAAAATAGTCTTTCATTTAAGAACAAGTGTTCACAAGGAATTTTAGTCTATTTTGGCCCAAGTAAATCTGTACATGTTCACTGGCTTGTATATAAATGTAGAGTAACAGAATAGCAGCATCAAGTATCTGAAAGGGGCCTACAAGAATGCTGGAGAGGGGCTCTTCATCAGGGACTGCAGTGACAGAACAAGGGGTGATGGGTTCAGACTGAAACAGGGGGAGTTCAGGTTGGAGCTAAGGCAGAAGCTGTTCCCCGTGAGGGTGCTGAGGCACTGGAATGGGTTGCACAAGGAAGAAGTGAGTGCTCCATCCCTGGAAGCCTTCAAGGCCAGGTTGGATGAAGCCTTGTGTGCCATGGTTTAGTGTGAGGTGTCCCTGCTTATGGCAGGGGGGATTGGAACTGGATGATCTGAAGGTCCTTTCCAACCCAAACTGTTCTATGATCCTATGTCAGCGTTAAAATGTAAGTAGCTCCCTGCTCAAATGGTCAACAGTTTAATGCTGCAACCCTGCTCTTCAGTGCCTGTTACATGACTGATCTTAAACAGAACTTAATAACTCAGTGTAGTTCCATTCCCCTTTCTCCTCAGTCCTGTCAGAAATGTGAATTCCCCTCAGTCCCCACTGATCGAGATAGGCATTGAGTGTGTTTGTGAGATTCAATATGACAGAATGCCTTTTAAAGCTGTCGATTCTTCACCAAGTAGATGTGTTATCAAATAGTTTAGGAGAAAGGACTTGAAGGAACACCATTTTTATTCATAAGGAGGTTAACCAAGAGACATATGCAGTGACCATAACTTTTACTGGGTATTACTGAAGCTGCAGCCATGGACAGACAGCTGAGAAACTCCTTGGCCACCCAATTTTCAATACCATGTAGTAATTATTCATAGTCTTGTATCACTGTGGACTCTGCGAGCAGATGAAAAACAATACCAGTGAGTCATGTATCTGATTGCAGTTACAGAAGTCCATTATCTTCTGTGAAGCTCATACCCAAAGTGATTTAGCACTATTAAAAGAAATTTTAATGATGGGTTGTGGGCTGAGACAAGAACTCTAGAGCTGTTCATTGCCTTTAAACTGGAGTATATCTCTCACTGATAAAGGAGACTGAAACAAGTACTGGAAGTTAATCCTGCTGAGTCTACACTTCCAGGCAGTGAAGCTGCTGCAGTTCTGACACACGGTTATGTGTTGGGGTAAGCACGTTTGCTGTGCTTTCTTTTTGCTCATGTAGCCAGCAATACCTGTAGAGCACGTTTCAGACTAGGAACAGGGTGGCTAATAGCTCTCATTATGCCTCCAGAAATAGGTGGTTATCCTCTCATTCAGGCCAAGGAGTCAAGGGATATCACAGAATCCCAGACTGGTTTGGGTTGGAAGGGACCTTAAAGCTCATCCAGTTCCAACCCCTGCCATGGCAAGAACACCTTCTACCCGAGCTTCCTGTTAGCAGCAATGCAATACCGTATTGCAGGCTANATCCAGTTCCAACCCCTGCCATGGCAAGAACACCTTCTACCCGAGCTTCCTGTTAGCAGCAATGCAATACCGTATTGCAGGCTACATGGTTCAGTATTCTGGTTTTTATGTGGACAGGACAAGAGGGAGTGATACACTGCTCCTCTAAGTGTATGTTGGTGCAAAGGAGAGCTGCCGGAAATTCAGGATTGAACCCGTTACCTACATCACTCCATAAACCTTCATAAGTCCTGGCATACGGACAGGTTGCTCTTCAGACCTAGCTGAACTGATAACAGGTATTTGCCATCCTCAGCTGCCAGTTAGAGCTGCTGTCCTCACGGCAGAGTTGATGCAAGGCACATGTAAATGTTTCCTGGGCTCTTAGGTGACAAGTCCTTTTCATTATAGCTTACTGCTGACGAAAATTGTTCAAGTTAGGTTGGCTGACTACAGTGTAACAGCTGAGGAATGAGCACATCCTACCTCTGCTGGGGACTTGTGGCTATGCCCACTTTTGGGAGGGGGTAAAATTGCAAGCTGCTTTAGCCAAACAAACGTGCCTCTATCCTGATGAAGTTGCAGAGTTTCACTTGAAAACTACAGAGAATGAAGAGAAAATTGAGAGTTTGTTCAGGCTGGAAAACTACAGGCCAAGGGGTACAGATAAATTGTGCTGTGTGTCTGCAAAATAACGTGAGTCAGTGAAAAGCTTGTTTAGAATCATAGACTCAGGATAGTTTGTGTTGGAATGAACCTTAAAGCTTCTCCAGCTCCAGCCCCTGCTCCCACAGGCAGGGACCCCTTCCACTGGAGCAGCTTGCTCCAAGCCCCTGTGTCCAACCTGGCCTCCAGCACTGCATGGGGCAGC
>NDXB01006455.1:0-38046 GCA_002631895.1 Agapornis roseicollis | reverse complement strand
TCTGGTGTCCTCCACATAAAAAGGACATGGAGCTGTTGGAACAAGTCCAGAGGAGGGACATGAGGATGATCAGGGGACTGGAGCATCTCCCATACAAAGACAGGCTGCGAAAGTTGGGGCTGTTCAGCCTGGAGAAGAGAAGGCTGCGTGGAGACACCATAGCAGCCTTCCAGTATCTGAAGGGGGCCTATAGGGATGCTGGGGAGGGGCTCTTCATTAGGGACTGTAGTGACAGGACAAGGGGTAATGGGTTCAAACTTAAACAGGGGAGGTTTAGATTGGCTATAAGGAAGAAATTCTTTACTATGAGGGTGGTGAGACGCTGGAATGGGTTGCTCAGGGAGGTTGTGAATGCTCCATCCCTGGCGGTGTTCAAGGCTAGGCTGGATGAAGCCTTGGGTGGCACAGTTTAGTGTGAGGTGTCCCTGCCCATGGTGGGGGGGTTGGAACTGGATGATCTTAAGGTCCTTTCCAACCCTAACTATTCTATGATTCTATATTCTCAAGGTCTTTGCTGTGCTCCTTCTCCCACTTTTCTGCGAAGTCTTTAAGGCTCATTTCCGCAGCTTTGCCTTCAGCAGAAATATTAATAGACTCTTTCCTCTTCCCAGATGATCCATTTTCACAAAATCTTAGGAGCTCCTATCTTTGGTTTCTTATTCTTCTTTACCCACTGAAATTAGCTACAGGTTTCAAATGTTGTTGGAGGGAGAAAGACAGATGAACCCAAGACAGACAGTGGAAGATATTTACAAACCCTCATAGTCAAAATCTTAATTTCTTTAGGATAACAAAAAAACTTAATACTACACAGAGGAATGTAGTGTATGTTTCTCACAGAATCATACCTTTTTTCCATGCTTTCTCTTTAATCACAGACAAACGTGTATGAGTTCATATTCATGGTTCACATGGATTTCTGTTAGGTAAACTGGTATCTCTGTGATCTTCTAGCAATCAAAGGTTTAAGCCTACAATCTGCTCTTGGGGCACAGGTCTGGCATACAGAGAAGACTAACCACAAAACGAAAATCCATGGGGAATTATTTGATTTTCTTCATGTTCTTTCAGGAGTATCTCATGAAAAATTGGATTAGTACTTTGAGCCTTACTTCTGTGAATATAATGACAATCAAGAGTTTTCTTTACAGGAACACTGACTAATTTAAA
Source organism: Agapornis roseicollis (assembly GCA_002631895.1). Classification (NCBI taxonomy): domain Eukaryota; kingdom Metazoa; phylum Chordata; class Aves; order Psittaciformes; family Psittacidae; genus Agapornis; species Agapornis roseicollis. The sequence goes on along the minus strand of NDXB01006455.1, from coordinate 36,876 downwards.
AGATGCCTACTAAGGCAAAGCACAATTTCTGAAAACAATTCCTTCATGGATTTATTGGACTTTTTTTTATTCTGATTTGGATCTGTAAATGTGCAGCAGTGTTCCTGATGAATCATGACAGGAAGATACTGAAGCACTGGCTGGAGCCAAGATCACTGTGGGGACACAGTTAGCTGTGAAGGCCACTGCAATTTAGTTGTTATCTGCATCAGATGCACACTAGACTTGTTAGTTGCAAGTATGTTTTGAGCAAACATTTCCAAGAGGCCATAGATGCCAAAATATTTTCTGAGGCAGGGAATAATTTATATGCTGAGCTATCTATTTCATTTTATTTCATCCCGACTCCAGTTTTGCAGAATGCAAGTTACTGCATTCTTATGATTCTGGTTCATTTATACAAATAATTGCAATATAATATAAATACAGATATTTTCAATATATTGATTAACAGAAGAAAACAACTGAAAATTGATTATAAACCTGTGGCTGCCCTACCCCTGGCAGTGTTCAAAGACAGGCTAGATAGAGCTTTGAGTAGCCTGGTCTAGTGGAAGGTGTCCCTGACTGTGTTAGGGGATTGGAACTAGCTAAGATGGTTTTTAAGGTGCCTTCCAACCCAAACCATTCTATGAGTCATTGACCTCCACAGGAAGTTCCAGTGCTCAGTTCCTAGGCAGATCGCTTCATTTATTTGGTGCCTGAACATGGATGTAAGAGCGTAAGGATTCACAGACATAAACAACATATTCTGCGTTAGCTGAACCAGACCATGAAGCTTTCAGCTTCCATCTAATGTAAAAAAAAAAAAATCATCCAGATTTAATCCATAACGAAAAAAACATTAAATATCATTAATTTGGCTAAAGGAACACAGACAACTGGCTGAGGTCATTACACAAAGTAACTTGACAGGAGATTGCAAACCGATTGTGAACCTGAGGTCAAAATTCAAGATTTAAATATTTTGGCTTTTATATCCAAGTAAACAAAATCTGAGCACTGAGATTCTCCACGAGCGCTGAGTACTCACTGTCTTCAAGGGTGCGCAGGAGCTGGGGTGTGCTGCGTGGTCCATCACCAGGTGTGGTGAAACACAGAACAGATGTGTAGTAAGTAGTGTATTTCTTGAGGTTGGTGATGCAGCCACTATGAACACCATGAAAATCTGGAGCAATGGTGACTATAGTCACAGTTTCTGGAGTATCCACTGGCCATGCTAGAAGCTAGAAAATTTAAACATGGATGAGCTCTCATCAGAAGTTGTGTCTATTTGGAATCAAAGCATGCTTGGCTGCCAAACCCATCTTAATCTGATTGTGAAAAAACAAGCAATGCTATTAAACTACTGTCAGCTCTGATGCTGAACAGATGGATAGAACACTGTTACTATGAGAACTGGAGGGATGTGTGTAATACTAGTGATGGGGGACATACAGATACCATGGAAGTACTGCAATCCTCAATTTCTGCTACTGAACACTGCCAAAATTATAGCAAATTATTATTTGTATGACACAAGTCTTGTGGGTTTCTCTGGGCTGCTCTGACTAGCATGGACAGGCTCTGCTGCTGAAAAGAAGCTGAAGGAAGAAAAATACTTTCAGTGCTACCCTGAGGTAAATACTTCCTCTTATTTTGGGATTCCTTTAAGATTCCACTAATTAGAGAGGTTAGTGGGATAAGGAGGAGAAGGAAGAAGGGAACACACATCCTCCTACCCCTCCTCTACTCCTTCTCCAGTATCCCATTGACCAGCCTCGCCTAACAGACTAAGAGTATTCCAGTGTTGGGTGGTTTGGGGATATCTATACTGTGAATGATTCAAGAGGTTCTGGAACTACAGAAAGAATAGAAAATGGTTGGAAAGATGATTACTACAATTTTCAAAGCCTGGGTCCCAAAAGTTTGACTTCTGAAGAGATTTTCATGCATTTAAAATAACATGCTTGTCAGATGTGCTCAGTCCTTCAAGGTTTCATTCATCTCCGTTGATCTTCTTGGTGATGGATATGTTTTAGAGAGGAGCACCTTATGTGTAGGTACTTAAATAAGGGTTTAAAAAATTTATTTTTGGCAAATGACTTCGAAATTTTAAAACAATTTTTGAAATTGCCTGAACAAGCTCCAGGATCTAAAGCTTGAAAATGCTGATGGAATTTTTATTTGGTCCAAAACTCCTTATGGTGTGGCCTGTTAAAATTCTAGGCTTTACTCAATGTCTGTGTAAATCTCACTCCTTGCACTGATTTCAGGCTCATAAACATGAATAGATGCCTGAAATTAATGAGCCACAGTTGACAGTTTTGCCAATGTCTATAGCTTCCGATAATCAGAAAGCAGTGGGAGGACTGTAAGGAGTAATTTTGTGAGGGATATTTCATATTTGCAAAGGTGCACCTTACAACTTCTTGAAATGCAAATAAATTGCAAAGAAATGACAAAAATAGGAAATGGCTGATGGGATAGTAAGTTTTATTTTCTAAATCACCTTTGTGGATTACAGTTGGCACTTAGAACTTTGGAGGACTAAATTGCTCTTTTTTGAGTATATTTCATTGCACATTCTTTGGGAAACGTGCAGGAAATGCAGAAGAACAATTCTGTCAGTTAAAGGAAAAAAATGGGTTTCATCCTTAAGAAAAGGAAAGGCCCAGCTTTGACTACTACAAGTAATTTATAAACCATGCAAAAAACTACAGGATTAACTGACAGACATGCTCTCACAGTCTTTGTACTGCAATTCACAACACCTATGAGAACCAGGAATGATAATGCTGTTGCAATGTACTGCAGAGAAATCCAAAGAAAGAAAATTTTGATCACTTCAAAAGTTTTCACTGACCACTGGTAGATAAAATCATGGTTTTAATTATTTCATACCATTACTAAAGAAACAGAAACATAAATTAGAGGCAGCTATGCAATGAGACTAGGCATCTTTAGACTGAAACCCTGTTTGAATAAAACAAAGAATCAAAATCTGAAATATGACATTTTCAAATCTGACTGGGCTCACAATGCTTGGACTTGCACCAGAAAATTATAGTGCATTGGAAACCACTAAGCGCCAAAAGTGCTGTTATTCTCCAGAGTCTGAACAGGAGCCAAGTACTTCTGTACTGAGGTTTCAGGATACACTCCTGCAGCCCTGTCAGTCACCTAGTCTTGAAAGCTGATACTATCTCTGGGAAAAAACAGACATACATATGATCTTAAAGGTATTTTCCAATCTAGTTGATCTTATGATTCTATACATGTACATAGTATTTCAGCAGTGGGAGTCTGAAACCGTTTAATGAGAAGAAATCTGCTCAAAAATATGAATGCATGCCTCTGTCTCAGTTTCTCCATCACTTTGAGACATGCTCAAAGAAGGATCAAGTCTTCTGAAACTTCTTAAATCCACCTACAATCCCTCAATTCACAGCTTGTCTTCTGAACATTCTTCTCAGCCCACTCAACATTCCTGCACCTAACACCTAAACAGCCTTCCTCCTCCCTGTTCCTAAACTATACCTGTCCTTCCTTTCCCTGCTCTGTGATTCCTACAAGATTCTTCTTTGTTCTTTCCATGAATGTTTTGGAACCCTTCATTTATTATGCCCCTACTGCTGAACCACTGAAGGAGTTTCTATTAAACAGTCCTTCCTGAGAGACAGAAATAAACCACTCCAGTTACCTTCTTGGCATACACTCCACTGGTCAAAGTACCAACAAGTGCTCTGTTAAGCACTCTCTGCTCTGTGTACTGTAATAGATACTGCCAGTTACCACATCAACAGGGACTTGACATGCTAACTCCATATTATCAAGCATGATTAATACATTTTACATTCTTACATCTCCCAAATCATCACAGTGGGATAGTTAAGACAGATATTTAGGGTGATGTCTTGGTTTCTAATGAAACTAATGGGAATTTTGCATTAAATAGAAATGTCAAGGCTGATTTTCAGTGGCAGGACAATATGTATCTCCTGTGTTGACTTTCCAGCCTGTTTGACATTGAACTGTATTTTGGCTTTGGAAACTGTCCAGATAAATGATGAAGGTATTAAGACTTTTAGTCTATGACATATTCCCTTTCCAGAACTTAGATAAATTGCAAATGTTAGGAGCAACAGCTGCTCCCTTCTGACTTCATTTTACTTGTGTAAGGTACCCCTGAGAATATAGAGTCACTCTGAAGATTCGAGTTTATTAGATTCAACTTCTAACTTCTATATACCAGAACTGTTAAGGCAAATACTATTTGAAGTCACAGAAATCTTGCTTTTATTTACCTTGTATCCTTGGTTAATACCATTGATGAACTGTTGGGGTGGAGGGGTCCAGAGGAACTGGATGGTTGTGGAATTCACGGCTTCCACTTGCACATTTTGTGGTGGAGCTGTAGGCACTGAGGCAGCAGAGAGAGAAAGAAAATAAAACAGCGTGGAGGAGGGATGAGGGGACAAAAGAGAAAGATGATCCCAGAACCAACTGTCACTTGCAAGTCATAAAGTAGTAACAACCTTGAGAGAAGAATGCACTTCCTGTGCAAGAGTAGCCAGCAGTGACTTGGAAAGAAGAGTAATTGGGTTAATTTCTCATTCTGTATTGGAGATTCTTTCAAGGAGAGGGGGTGAAATGGTTTCTGCAGCTTATTATTCCACACCTGAGTTTTTCATAGAGACTTGACATAGAAGCTAAGTAATGATAGGTAAACACATCTCTTTCAATTATCCATGACTGCACAGAGAATGAACAGCTTCAAAAAGAGATTTCTTGAGTCTTAATACCACTCAATTCCCCAGATCAGACAAGGAAACATGGAGTCTGCAAAATTACAGTTCTAATTGAGACTTATAATCTGGCAACAGCATCTGTTTGTTATTTACTGCTGCTTAAGAATTAAGACCAGTCATATCACACACAATAATGTTTTTTCTTGGGAATTGGAGATGTTCTCATTTTATCTTGATATGATATTCATTCATGTATATTGAATTGATTATATATATTCTGAGCCAATACATCCTCTAATCTACTAAAAGTTGCATAAACATTTTAAGCCAAGTATTTAATTAGACAGATGTTTTCTCAATACAAAAAAACCCCACCATAGAACATAAAGGCTTCAAACAACAATAAATAACACCTAAATATTTTGCCATTTAATATAATGTCTCTTTAAATGCCTTCCTAAACTTACTGCTTTAGGATGTCATTTCTATAGTTCTCATAGAAAAGAATACTAATAGACAGGTCTAATTTTCTGAATTTACTAAGCTTGTAGTAAGTTCAAGAACAAAACTGCTATTTGAGTATAAAAAATGGACTAATACACTTTGAATCCTATAAGTTTAATAATGCTTCAAAAATATTACTATTGACAGCCATGTGCATTTGTATTCCATAAAAAAAGGAACTATCCACAAGTGGTTTTGAAGCCTGAAAAGCTTTGTTCCTTTTGCTTCCAAGGGAAATCTTGTACCAAAACCCAATGGTCTATGATTCTATTAAGTATCCACAATTCCCACTGAGAATAGTGGTTTGCTCCATGCTTTTCAAAAACAGGTCACAAACTTTTAAAGCTTCAAAGCACTTTTGGAGGATGAGTCTTTGTACAAAGAAGAAATTAAGTTCAAACATGTAAAGATGCCCCTTTTACCACCAAAAGCTGTTTTGTTTGAAAGACACATAAAGGGTCACTATTAACTGGTGTACAAGCTACAGTAAGGCTGCAGCCAACAGAGCCAGGGCAGCATACACTTATCAAAGACATCGGCAACCTAGAAATCTCAACACAGAAAAGTGGAGAAACCCTTAAAGATGTCAAGTTTGGAATGTCAGTAACATCCATTTTCATGCCCTCTGCCACTAAACCCCCCTGATGACTAAACCACGGCTTGAAAACTTAGCTCTGCCTATATTTTAACCTCAGAAACCACACATTATTCAGAATTTTCTGACCCTAATTTAAAACCTGATGTCACAATTTATGAACTGTGCATAATTATTGAGTTCTAATACCAGAATTTATCTGATACTACTCTAATGTTTCATTAGAATCTGGGCCCTACTTCCTGCCATGTATCATAACTCTCTGTATGCGTTGTGAAGGTTATAATATCATTTTAATGGCCTGTAGACATTATAAAGTTTTTGTACTTAAAGAGATTCACCAAATCATCCTGATACACAGCCATAAATATTAAAGTAATGACAAGCTGCTTTGGCTACAGTCCCCTACTAAAAAGTATTGTTGTCTTCTTCATATCCTTTGAGGAAACTGTTTATTATGAGAGCCACAATATATGTTTCAATTTGGTTTTGTGTGCAGCACCTCACATAATTAATAGTTAAAATGGTTAATGTGAATAAGATTTCTTCTAATCATCAAAATTCTTTCTTTCCTGCATATTTGCACATTCAAATAATATTAAGAGCCAGAGTTTTGTTCTTGTGGAAGAAAAAAGCCTTCAAGTCAGGTTTTGTTTTTTTTTTTTATCAGAAAGTCACCTCTATTTGTAGATGCCAGGTTGATTTTGTAACATAATTATTGTACAGAAAATCTATACATAAAGCCATGTGCTGCTCAGTGACAGCCACACTTGAAGAAACGTAGAATTTCAGCAGCTGTAGTAAGAGCCTGCTTTTCCCAAAGCATAACACACACAGGGAGACTTGAGAGTTGACAGTACAACCACTCTCAGTGCCTTTGGTTTCCTGGAAAACAAATCAGCATGCACATTGCTGCTTGATTTCTGTGGGCATTATTTTCTTTAGCAGAGGATCCCACAGATGCTGTATAAGGAATAGCAAATTTCCAGTGATTTCAAAATCACAATGATTTTATTCTAAGAGTTTAGTGAGTGTTTAAGATACATTTCTACTTAATATTTTCAAACCTAAATAGTGAAATACAGGTTAAATATAAGGAAGAATTGCTTTACTGTGAGTGAGCGTTGGGGCACTTGAACAGGTTGCCCAAAAAAGTGGCAAATGCTCGATCTCTGGCAGTGTTCAAGGCCAGGCTGGACGGGGCTTGGTGAGGTGTCCCTGCCCATGGATGGAGGACTGGAACTTGATGACCTTAAGGTCTTTTCCAACCCAAACCATGCTGTGCTTCTATGATTTCAAAATACTGAAAATTGCATCAGCAAGCTCCAAGTTTTCATTTGCAGTCCTTAAAGTCCTCAAAAAAAGCTCAGGCAAGCACTCCAGGACAGGTTTAATAGTTTCAGAAATGTGGATAACCAAATGTATTAGTTATTTCTTTCATTAGGAGTTAATTTCCTGAAACAAGAGCAAATGATCATAGCACAAAAAGTACCTGCTCCAAAAGGAAAAATAGTTAAAATTATGAACAGAATGCATAAAACATTCAGAAAGTTGCGAATCATTATTTATATTACAATTCTTCTTTGGACATCTTTATTGAAAAATCAACATCTGTATCTCAATGAATGCATTCAAAAGATGGAAAGAACATGGTCCATCTGATATGCATAAGCTTAATTATACTGCAGAAGACATAAAATATTTTATATTTTTAATCAGTAAAATATTGGCATTATAATCTCAAATCTAAGTGCCAGTATGACGCTTTCCTTTTATGTCCTGATATTAAAGACTTCCTTGGGTATCTGAACAGTTTTGCATTTAAAAAAGAAAATAAGTTTGACAGAAGCTAAATAAGAATTTACCTCCTCGCCACTTCAAAACTCAAATACTTTTCCAAGATCATGGTTAGTATCTCACTGAAACTGTGACTGTCCACATAAAGGATTTTCTAATTTAGTGGTAGATATCTCTTGTCTCGCTGCAAGTTTCTTGTCAAGCAGTATGGAAGCTACCAATGTCAAATAGGTGTTCCTAGTGTAATCCCCAAGTGGCTACATTCTTAGTCTTTAAACCTGTACTCCATCACGTTTGCAAGTATTCCTGAGCTGTCTCACAGTGGAGATCCATCTGGGAGTCATCTCAGAATCACAGATCAAATTGGTCAGACAAAACCAACTGTTACTTTCTTCCCAGTAATGCTCACGTGGTTGGAAAGCTCTTAATAGCTCAGCCACTGGGACTGCAAGTTATTACACAGCATTACAAGTAGAAAAGGTCATAGAAGCACTCTAGATAGAAGTCATTAAAAGGGCTTTGCTTACAAGCTAATGGAGAGGTGGCATTACAGTTATGCATGTGTACATGTAATTGTTGTCTCTAGCTACATGCAAATAGCATGTAAATCCTGCAGAGATTCTGACAGCCAGACTACTGGTCCTAAATACAGATCTTTAGCAGAGGCTTGTAGAAAAGTCTCCTACTCCTCTGGAGCTCCTGATCTTTGAAGTAGCAGCTTCCATACCTCAAATGAGGCAGGCTAGGGGAATGTCAGGTTTTCCTCTATGTGAAGATTTGGTTGTTCTTTTAATGAACTGGATGGAAGTGCTAAAGCTGCACAATTCCTGGTAGGAACAGCAAGGAACGTCTGCCATGGAGGCATGAGATTCCTCCCACAAATTCTATTCCCCTACAGTCCTGGCTGACACCTTCTGCTGTGCTACGAACTGCAGAATGTGTGTAGAAAAAATGGTCTGTGCAATTCTCCACATGCTTGTATTTGAAATTCAGTAGTATGAGGTTTGGCACTACCTGATGAGTGTTGCTTCCTGAAGCTGGGAAATGCCTTCTTCCTTTCTTGCATGCCTCTCCCAAGGACAAGATTTTATTTCTTCATTAAGAGCTGGGGGCCAGGGGCCTCACTGAGACAACTGCTCTTCTCACACCCTTTGTAAAATCATTTAACCCCATCCCACCCCCAAATCTCCCAAACCAACAACCAAACAAAAAGAAAGCAGCAGATGGCAAATGACACCTAACAGGGACAAAGCTGAGAGAGAAAAAATCCAGTCACTACAATTCCAACCTGCTTCTGCACAGAAGCAGCTGGGCCCAAAACGGCCATGGATGCCCCCCAGATGTTGGTAGCTTCCCAAAAGGAAGTGAATGAGGAAGATGGTTTTGCCAAAAATATGTGAGGGAAAACTAAAGGAAGTATCTTTTTTAGTGAGACAAAACTGAATGGTTGCAGAGGACTGTCCTTATTCAGAGATTCCTTTTTCAAGACTATTTCCTATATAAAGTAGGAAGCTTTCAGGCAGCCAGGTTTTCTCTAGATTTTTGCCTCAGTCTTATAAACGTCTCTGATTCACCTACCACTGCCTGACAAAGAGATTACTTTGGCCTGGCTCATCTTGCTCTAATCTCTCTATCTGCACCATCAAGACACTAGTCTGGTGACTATTCCATATTTTAATGCAGGAAGGGCCCTTTTCTCAGGCTTTCCTATCCTTTCAAAGTGTCCATGCAAGGCACAGAAGGGAAAACAAAACAATAAGACCTAAACGGTGAGACCTATGAACTTTAGGATATAAGACTGGCTTTTGGGATATGCATCACAAGAAAGCTATAGCACTCCTAGTAGAAACAAAAGTGGGCTAATGTTAATAACAAAGCCTAAGGAAAGTCTAGTCTCTGCTTTTAAACCTTGCCTTACCTAAATCTAAGAAGTAGTGTGAGGTTTGCAAAGAGAGAAGTTCAGAAGTATTCATGATAGTGAGATAAAAGGAACAGACCCAAAATAAAGAATGGAAGCTTTTGCTTTCTCAAATCAACCTGCTGGAAAAGGTAAACATGCCCAAGAGAACAGAGCAGAGACAGTATCACCACCATCCAGAAAGATTCTTGTATTTCTCAGAAATCTATTCTTCTATAAAAAGGTATTGGAAAACTTCAGTTTTCATATGTTACTGTAAAGTCCTGCACGACACTGTTTAAATAAGTAAAAACTGCCCCATGCAGAAGGCTGGCACAAATCCCTGTGAAAAGTAACATCAAAGTAAGGAACAGCTGGAGAAACCTCTGACGAAGAAAGATCTGTATATACAGAGCATCAAAGGATTAGGCTTAATATCACTCTGAAAAGACTTTCGAGATTTAGTGACAGTCAACCTGCCTGACCTTAGTGTGAGGATGTTCAGTGCTTTGCCAAATAAGTCTTTCTGACATTTTATCTAAGTGATATTATATGCTAGTTCCTCTCCAAGTTTTGATCTTTCAGCATCTTCTGAGTTCAGTCACATTCTAGAATTTTGTGATTTTTGAAGAGCTTTGAGTAACTGATCAGTTATCAGTGGCTAAAGCAATGCCAGGGAACTAATAAGGGATTAATAGACCACGTTCTGGTATAAATCCACACCTTATATGGCCAGTCAATATTCCCTGTGACAAAGTTGCCAACGTGCTGATCTGTTCCTGCCAATGAGTGGATCTGCTCCCAGCGCTCATTTCCTCCCAGGCTTTGAACTGCATAGCACACTTGATTAATATGAGGTGTTTCAGGTATTTTTCATCTGCAGACAGACAGGTTCTTGCCAGCACAGCTCACATCATTTAATGCATGTCAGGATAGAGGCAGCAGCAGTCATAGTAGGAGAGGGGGATGGATGGGACTGTATGCCTCTGACATTTATCTCCACTTATATTAAAATCAGAATATGATTTACAAGGCAGTTTTACACATGGCTTTTTTTTTCACTCCTGCTGGTTTGGTCTAGGAAGGACATTCTGGAGCAAGAAAAAAGTCACTGGCTTTTCCTGTCATTTCCCAACTACAAGTAGGATAGAGGAGCAGAGTTTTGATCAGCAGCATATTACATATGGAGACAGCATTAATCCACATTCAAATGATACTGATACCAACCAGCCTCCCTTTTCAACTCTAAAAGTAAAAAGCTTCATAACCAGCAAGGCATTCATTAGGAGATGGCAGCACCCATGAAATAGCTAATTACTGTTATTATTAAATACTGATATAAAATAAATAAGAAATATCCATTATTTCTTCTAAGTCTATTCACCATTGAGCATTTAGGAAGCAGATAAAGACAAACAAGCCATTGCAGGTTGTCCTGCAGTCTAAACACTCTTGCTGATTAATACAAATGCAGGACTGACTATACTTAGTTTATTACAGAGGATTTATATCCTTATAAATGACAACAGACAACCAATAAATAAAGGATAATAATAACAGTGCATAATATCAAGGGAAATTAGAGTCAATTGACAGGTTTAAGAACAAGAGTGTGAAGTCCAAACCTAAGTCATAATAGATGGAAGGTTAAGATGCTATGATAGCTTAAAATGTACAAATAAACAAAGTGATGAATTACAAGCCTATTCACAAAAGAGATTCAAATTCTCTGTGCAAACCAATTCTCAGCAGAGATCTGGTCCTTAATCCTGGCTGTGAGGAGAAGACTTAGAAAAACATTTCAAGGTCTGCTATAAATACTTCTAGAAAGAGTCTGAGTGTGTCTACACCCCTCTATGACTTTACATGACCTAAGTCAAAATATAGCTTCCTTCTTTAATTGTTGTGGTTAAAGACTGTTGCACATGAATAATCTTTTCTTAAATATCTCCCTACACCTCAAATTGTATCTAATCATGTTCTAATGTACTCCTAGTAACAAGTAACAAACAACTAGATCTTCTCCCATGGTAAATTAACTGACATATCGTAAATCTGCAAGTTGTTAAAATACTTTAATTGTTTTATGACCAATAAAGTAGAGACTGTGTACTGTCCAGTGCTCAGCACCCAGCACAACCCTGTAATTATGGGAATATATGAAAGTTTTAAGGGCCTGATGCTTAATTATCCTATGGATTTTTATACCAATCTAGAGGTGTAAACATGTCTTACACTGGTTGTAAAAAGTAATTACATATCCTTTTGTTGATGTAATTTATACTTTTCTTAAAGCACTTAGCAGAAAGATGTGTAGGAGCTGTAGCATAAAAATCAGGGCTTTAAAGATAAAATCATCTTCCTCTGTGCAAATGTATGCACCATTCCTGAAATACTACAAACCACTCTTCCTCCACAGGCTTTAATTCTCTTTGTATAATTTCCTTATAAATTTGTTCTGTATTACTAAAACAAGGTATTCTATGATTATCTGAATACAGCTGGTTTACTCAGCTTTTGTCTCCTGTATTGCATACATAGCATACTGCATACCTTGACCATGATAAACCCAATTCCCTGCCACATTCTCTCTGACTCTCCTGGCAGAGCAACCTCAGTCCCTGACTGTCACAGGCCCTATAAATCCATTCCCAGCTCTTTTCAGCATTTCTATTTATTCCTCATGCTGCAGGCAACTCTGACCTGCAAGTGTCATCAGGAGGGTCAACCAGAATAGATAATTTTTTAATTCACTCACAGCTTATTCTACAGAGATAACAGCAGAGACTTATCTTGTCTCTACTCCAGCATTTGAAATTTGTAGGTGTTTCCTACCCCAAGCTGTCTGTCAAATTTGACCAAAATGACCATTAATTTTACAAGTTGTTAGTAGGACTACCACAGAGTGAATCTCCTTAGGAAAGCATGTTATAAATTGTAATGCTAAAGGATATATTGGTCCAATTTTCTCACCTCCCTGTAAAGTGTACTCTGTCACAGGTCTGCTGAATGCTCCCAGTCCAGCTCCATTGTAAGATGCCACCTGGATCTCATACTGGGTCCAAATGATCAGGTCTTTCACTAAGCAGTAGTTGATTTCTGCACTGGTGATGTTCTTATACTGGTATTCTCCGGGGAGGCCGGCCAGGCGATACCTACCATATGGGAAGAAATATTTGCTAGTGAATTAGACGGTATCAGTTACAGCAAATATCCCAAGTAGCAAAATTGCTTCCTTTGTCAAAAGGCAAGATACAAACTTCTACAGTAGAATTATACAAAGAATAATTAAAAATAATCAGAAAGAACAAACTAACTCCTAATAAAACCATATCGTGTTTGACTGTTATAGTATTGCTAATCTGATCTCACTGAGATTACATTCTCAGGGCTGACAAAATGGGTATTTTATCCTGTTTTATAGTTGCAGAAAAATTACAGCTTTTTAAATGTAGCTTGTCTAGTAAAAGCTGTGATTTAGTAGATAAAATTGCCCAGATGTGTTTTTTTTTTTTTTTTTTAGCAAAATGTTGCTGTAAATCAGCTTGAGAAATGTTTTTTTTCTTTCTCTGAAATCTGAAAAGAAGAGCTCACAGGGCTGAGGCCTTCCAGAGACACATTCCATCTCATTCCGCTTCCTTCCAGGTGTTGTCATCTCTAGCTTCCACCAGGATTTACTTCACAGATAAAATAAGGATGGAATATCGTTGAGACCAATGGGTTAGTTAAACATTGGAATTCCAGAAAAGCTGTACCAAATATAGGTAAACTTCCTGCCTGTACAATTCTTTGTACAGGTGAGTGGTAAGCATCCTGTCAAACCTGCTGAGCCATAGGAAGCTGAAACACTGAATATATTTTCCCATGTAAAAACTGCATTGCAGAAAACAGGGCCCCTTTGGTATGTCTCTTCAGGCCAAGAAACTATGGAGAAGAACTAAATTATAGAAAACAAACCATGCAAATCTGTAAATGTGAATAACACTGTTGTTTTCCTTCCTTTAGGTGCTTACAATATGCTAATTAACAAAAAGATAAACCAGAAAAAACAGAGGCCAAGCAAGGGGCACAAGGCATTACTATTGCATCAGAAAGACAAATCTGGAAACATTTGTATTTTTATTCACCATACCACTTTCACGCATTCTTACTCATCTTTTTCTCCGCAATAATCACTAAAAGCTTACTGACATTGAACAATTTCATTGACATCTTACAGTCTAATTTTAAATTCATCTAAGTTAAATTGGTGCAGTTTCTATGACTAGACAACTTTTTGTATTTCAGCCACAGATTTTGTTCTAAAGTCTTACTATAAAGATATCAGCTCTTAATCACTGACAACCCCTCTATTTTCTGCTGAGCAGCTGTTTGCCTGACCATATTTTGGCATATTTAATGTTTGTAATGCTACACTGGTGTGATTCAATTTATGAAGTACAAATGGAAATAAAAAGATATCAGCCCTCATTTGAGTTTATCCAATGCTGCCTTCTTCTTCTTCAACTTTACACAATATCTTTTTCGCTCTTCTGTCCCCTGGGAAGGGTGTATGCTTCCTGGCAAAGTCAATGCTTTGTGCAGCAGTGTTTTGTCTCACACCTAGCAGACAAGGTGTAGAGTGCTCCTGTGATTTAATCCATTATGCTATTAGCATGGCAGTCCTCTAAATGCAATATGGCCAGCAAGAAAAAGGGCAGAGGAAGGAGGCCAGTTCAGAAATGTCACGTCTTTATGATTTTTCTCGCCATGGACTTTGATGTATATTCCATATGACTTGTGCAGTGCACCTTCACTTTTAAAGATCAGGTGTTCCATCAATTTAGTATCTTGCATGTCCTGAGGTTTGGGTCTCTGGGTCACATGGTAGTTTTCATTGTCTTATACTCCAATTCTACAGAAATCAGTGCAAGAAGACTTTTCTTCAGTGCACATTGCTGTCACCACACAATTTGACTTGGAAGAACAGGATAGTTTATTACTTGGGACAGTTGTTCTTTTATATGATAATCTTAAATTCCCATTGAATAAATGGTTTCTCTGCTCTGTAGTCAAGACAGAGCATGTAGACATCAAAAAAGTTCAAAGATTGAGTAGAATGAATATGATCACTCTCTATTAAAATGGAAAGAGATGTTACAGCAAGGACAGGGATCAATTATGCTGGCAGATGTAGAAAATACTTCAGGTAAACATTGAAAACATTATATGGAGAAAACAGAACAGGTTACCAGAAGTAGGAGGCTATGGGATTGCTTTCTCAAAGAACTTAATGCTGAGACTGGGTTACACTGGGAATAGCTAAGGAATTAATCATATCAAATAAACTAGCTTGAACGCAAGAATCATACAAGCAACAGTTGTACCCTGTACAAATGGGTACCCAAGTCTCATGACAAGATTCTATTTATAGATAAAAATTGATGCACCTCTTCCTACCTGATACTAATGACTGGCAGAGCTTTCAAACTGAGTCCAGCTCTTAAAACTGCAGACACTTGCACAAGTGGCCCACCAGCATAATAGGCTCTGTGCAGGTGACAGGGAGATTAGCAGACTTTCAACTCTGCCTGCAAAAAGATGGAACTTTCCAGGACTATTTTGGGAGCTCACCAACACTCTTAACATCATAGAAACATTTCCATCCATGCCAGCAAAAGTAGGAGCACGGCATGAACAGGATGTTGGCATCTAACTGTAGCATTTAGTTATCATTTAGCAGGTGTGGAGGACACTGTATTAAAAATAAAAATGTCAGCAGCTGGCCCACAGTAGGCTGTAACAATCACTTGGAAGCATGTCAGAGTTGGTGCAATGCTTGGGAGTTTCTCACAAATACCTAATTTAGATAATGTCTCTTTTACTAAAGGTGTGGCCCTAGCTGGCTGCTAGCACTGCAGGATATGTAGGCTGCCAAATGACCAAGTGAGCTGTAGCTGAACTGGGCAGGAGTGAATAACTGAGTCCCCAGAAATTACAAAAGGGAAATGCCCTGCAAGGCTCCTTAGAGTGGCAACACCATTTCCAGCACAATATATGCTGTATAAGCAGAAAAATCGGATGCATTCTAGATTCCAAATTACCTGCTGGTATCTGTTTCTCCTTAATAAATACAGAAGGGGCTGAAAGAATCTTACTCACCTGACTGATTTTCAAAACCACATAAAGGTCTGCCATGAAGCATCTGACCTGTCATTCTCTCTCTTGATTTGGTTTGGCACCAAACTGAAGCTTATTGATTCTATTCTTGTCTTCCATTGTGAAGGAGCCCTATTGTGTCTTTGATAAATTTAATTACCTTTCTAGCAGGAAGCTGAGATTGTAATAAGCAAATATACATCTCCAGTGCATAGGCTGCACTGTACTAACCTCCCATGTGAACACTTTTAGTACTTGCTGCACTTCACTTCAAAAATGGGAAAAAGCTATCTGGATGTAGAGAGTCTCCATAGGGAGCTAGTCCACTTAGGCAGTACTTTCAGAGTAGCTAGCAGAGACCCCAGCTCATTGACTCTCTAGAATAGGCAGGCTAGAATTTAAGTACCTACACTCATGTGGCCACTTGAAGAGGTGTTTTCTTCTGTGATAAACCAGGGCAGGCAGAGCATTCATAAATAATAATGAATGTATTTACAGAATCACAGAACCATTTGAGTCAGAAAAGACCTTTAAGATCATTGAGTTCAACTGTTAATCCAGCACTGTCAAGTCCACCCCTATGTCCCCAAGCACCACACCTACACATCTTTTAAACACCTCCAGGGATGGTGCATCTGCCACTACCCTAGGCAGCCTGTTCCATTGCCTGACAACCCTTTGGGTGAAGAAAATTTCCTAATATCCAATCTAAACCTCCCCTAGTGTAGTTTGAAGCAGATTCCTCTTGTCCTATTGCTGTTACTTGAGAGGAGAGACAGACCTCCACCTCACTATAACCTCCGTTCAGGTAGTAGTAGAGAGTGATAAGGTCTCCCCTAAGGCTCCTTCTCTCCAGGCTAAACAACCCTAGCTCTTTCAGCTGCCCTCACAGGACTTGTCCTTGAGACCCTTAACCAGCATTGTTGCCCTCTTTTGATTTCATGGAATGGAATTAGAAGTAGTTTTAAATACACTCTTAAGTCACACCATTCTGAATTCCCTCATGCACCCATGGATCTATCTCCAGACTTTTCAGGTTAGGAAATAACTTACCTTAGGATGTACCCATGAAGAACTCCGTTATGTTCACTCTCGGGAGGAGGTTGCCACTGGACCATGATAGACTGATTGGTGCGCCCACTGGCCACTATGTTTTTAGGTGGGGCACTGGGGGGCTCCTCAGGTAGCATCAACCTACGTGCAAAAGAATGTGATTGTGGTGGGTGTTGAAATAAATCATAGATAACATTTCTATTTCATGTATCCATTCCATGTGAACCAGTTTCTTTTATCAAAGTCTGATGACTAGAAGGAAATATAACGCTGATCAAACTGCTGAAGACATGCATGAAATAGTTACAACAAATCAGCATAATAGGAAACCAGTTGAGCAAGCAACAAGACAGACAGCCAAGGCAACCTTATTCTCTCTGAATCACTCAGGCTGCTACAACTCTTTAAAAGGATTACAAGCCTGAATGAGTCAGAGCTCAGGTCCAGTGTCTGTGACTCCTTCCAAATTGTTTCTTTCAGCTCTTTCAATATTTTTCGTATCAAACTCTACATTTTGAAAAAGCTATTTAGAGTTCAGCTGTTCTGCAATTCAAGCTCTCAGCAAGCTTTGGTTCAGAAGAAGGGGGATGCATCTGAAACTAAATTTGATGAAGCCATCCTTCTATGTCACATCTGGGCAAGTTCCAGAAGTGACATTAGGAGAATGCTGTCCTCCTTCCTGGGCTAACTGCTGGGGCTTAGCACAAGAGCAAAAAGATTCATGCTTAACTTATACTCTGGAAGTATGAGGGCACCTCCTTCATGGTGTGCTGATATCCTGAATCATCTAATTGCCATGATCACCAATTACTGGCAGCTGCAGAGCACTCTCCAGGGGCTTGGGTAATGCTAACTGCTCCCTTCCCCAGTTATTGTGCAACAAATAATTTCATTCATTCACAAACAATGAGCAGTTTGTTTCCCCCAGTAGTTCTAGGTTATTGTACCACCAGTACCCAAATATTTATTTTTACTGTACCTGCTGGTCTCAGAGCTGTACTGGCCCTTTCCCACCTGGTTAACAGCACACACCCTGAACTGGTAGGTTCTGGCTGGAGTTAGTCCACTCACAGTAACACCTGTCATCTTTGGGTCAAGGTTTGAGAGGTGAACCTTCCAGGGAGAATCTGTTGGAATAATTTACATGTGAAAAAAGATGACAGTGCTTGTTAAAAGCCCTGCAGAAGTGAGAAAACGCCTCTGACTGCTCAGAGCTCTTTGTGCTTGTTTTCCTCAGAGGAACTTTGGGAAGAAGTTTCTTTTCAGCAGAAGAAACCTTCCTGTCAGCCCACACGGTTATGCAGATTGCATATTTGTCTACTGGAAAGTGATGCTGCACATGTCATGGCATAATAAATAAAAACTATATTCATTAGCATTTTAATAAAAGAGTAAACAAGCATGATAAAGACAGATGGGCTGTGTATTTCACAACCCATCTGTTTGGCAGGCCATTATACCACCACACCCATGACTGGCTCTGGTAGAAGGACTGTAATGAAATTCACAGTCAGTTTGGAATATCTTCCTACCCAGCTTGCAAGCAGGTGTAGAAGCATGACTCCCTCTGCCAAATCAGACCTTTGCTGTAAGACCTGAGAAAGCTTCTGCTGCAAATTCTACATGTCTGCAGTTCTTCTTTTCCTAGAGACAGTATATGACATTTGGTCTAATCATCTCCTAGGAAGATTGCCTGGTACAAACAGCCCTGACAGCACTATAAAACCCTCTTCGTCAGTTCACATACTTGACATACTGAGCTCCTCTGATGCCCAAATTACATTTTCAAGTTTTCAAAGAGGTCAGAAAATGAAACATGTTGAAAATTAAATATCCTGACTTCTTTTCTTTATAGCCTGGTGTCACACATTCTCCCTGAAGTCATGACTGAAAGAGTCAGGGAGAAGTGACATTTGGTCTGTGTTGCAACAGTACAGCAATGGAATCAGCCAATTTAAAGATTTGTTCAGATTTTAAATAATACCAGCTGTTTCTATGCTCCCTGCTCAAAATTACCAACACTTCTGGAAATGACTGAGGAGCTAGCTGTAGATTTTGGCAACATATCTGTACATGTTACTCATCAGAAGTGCACTGCAGCTCCTGGCAGGTCACCTAGATGTCTGCCTGAAAATGAAGATGAGATGTCCCAAATGTGGAAGCCTGCTAAAATTCACACCAAGATATAAACCACTAATTTAGCGCTTTTCTGGCAGATTCCTTAGCAAGTTTAAGTCTTCTGGGATCTGTTGCCAGTGGAGCTATAAACACTGCATCTTTGAATTACTCAAAACATATTTATTCCAGCAATGGCTTTTTGAGAACAAAATCTTTTCTAACAGGAAAACTGACACAGCAGAATATTGGGAATGTTGGAGAGGGACATCTGCACAGCAGTCAAGTTCTGTCCTCCCCAGCTGATGATTTACCAGCAGTCACTGCAGCTGCAAGCTCAAGATGGCAATTCTGAGTATCAAACTTCTTTTAGAAAGACCTTAAAGGCAGCACTCCTATGCTGTCTAGAAAAGCATTGGGTAGGAGGTTTTTGCATCACAGTTCCCTCTGGATTTTATCAAGCTTCTCCTGAGGCTTCACCAACAACTGTCCACCTGGTTACTGCCAGAGTAAATAGTAACAAATCAAGGTAAGTCAAAGTTAAGGTATGGCTGACTTAGTACACTGCCTGAAGCAGCTTGCTGAGGAAAATGGAAGAGCAGACACCACCAAGAGAGTGAGATACCCCTGTATGAGCTACTTGGGTAGTGGTCTGTTTCCTACAGCATTTCATTTGTTTATTGCTAGTGTAAACACCACCTGAGAGTGTTCAACCTAGGCGCTCAATGTAGTGAGGAGTTTGATTCAACAACAGGGCCTATTAATCTCTTCAGCACCTTGGGGCTTTACTCTGTTTATATGCTGCATCTGTAGAATACTTTATTAATTCCTTTTCCTCTCCTGGTGGCAGATAAAAGATCTGGCAGGAAGAGAGATTAAACTGAAACCTAATATAAACTGAGCCTATTCATCTCCTAGGCACTCTGATTCAAGAAAGGAAGGTGGTTTGGGGAGAATTTGCTTACTCACAGAGCAGTGGATACAGTGACTATGCAGAGTAGCTTTAAAATTTAAATGTCTTTTTTTTTTTGATAATCAATAAACTAAACATTTCAAGACAAACCCCAGATTGCACAGAGCAGCAACTGCAACAGCAGAAACATGCCATAACATTTTTAACACTCTCTTCTCCTCCAGGGATGACTGTCACTCGCCTGTCCCAGAAAGCCTGGAGAAGCTCCATGGTGACAAAAGAACTGCAAGGTCAAACTATTAAAAAAGCCACCGTTAGATTGAGCAGACTGTGATAATCCTTCATTTAATTTAAGCTGCCTAGAATGTACTCTGGGCTTTGTTTACTCTGCTGCTGTAATTGCTACTGTCTGAAGCATTTCCATGTTTAGCTGGCTATCATCTTAAGGATATCAGGTATTTTGAATTAAAGGAGTGAGAGGCCAAAACGAAAGTAGAGGCTGAAAATGGGTGGGAGGTTGAAAAAGAGTGGGAGGGTGAAAAGTGAGGATGATCAGGGGGTTGGAACACTTGACATACGAAGGCCGAGAAAGTTGGGGCTGCTGAGCCTGGAGAAGAGAAACTGCACAGAGACCTCAGAGCAGCTTCCAGTATCTGAAGGGGGCCTACAAGGATGCCAGAGAGGGACTCTTCATCAGGGACTATAGTGACATGACAAGGGGGAATAGGTTCAAACTTAAACAGGGGAAATTTAGGTTAGATTTAAGGAAGAAATTTTTCACTATGACAGTGGTGAGACACTGGCACAGGGTGCCCAGAGAAGCTGTGGCTGCACCATCCCTGGCAGTGTTCATGGTCAGGTTGGATGGGGCTAGGAGCAACCTGCTCTAGTGGAAGGTATCCCTGCCTGTCACAGGGGGGTGTAACCAGATGGTCTTAAGGGCCTTTCCGACCCAAAACATCCTATGATTTTTTTATTTTAACTCTGAGTGCCTCTCCAAGTTAATTTATTGGAAACAAAGAAATCTCACATGCTACTCTCTAGTAATTACTATGTAATTTGTGAAGTTTTAGAAATTACTTTTGTTCTGTCAAGAATTTTTGGATATATTTGTGATATGTTTCATAACACTGGTTACTCACCAAGAGGCATTTTTTCTGTATTTCCCTATCTACCTTACAATTCATGCATTAATTGCAAATTCCTCGAAAATAATTTCTAATTTGATATTACAGATTAGGTCTATTGCAAAAAAGCTGATTTCTGCAGGTTTGGAGTACATTTCCATCTCCTTCCTTCTCCAGGGTGGTTTTGTGTAGATGGTAGTACTGGAATTTGCTATACTGCTGTGGTTCACTGAAGTCATCTTTCAAATCTTCATGACAACATATAGTATTGCAAAAAGCTCAAATAAAAATTAAGTGGTTCATCCTTTGTTTGGTAGGGCTTCAACGAGGTCTAACAATGGCCTGAGAAAAAGTACCTTTTAACAGTATTATAGAATCACAGAAGAGTTAAGGTTGGAAAGGGCCTTAAGATCATCTGGTTCCATCCTCCCTGCAGGGATGCCTCTCGCTAGACCTTCTTGCCCAAGGCTCTGTCCAACCTGGCCTTGAACACTGCCAGGGATGGAGCATTTACCATTTTTTTTGGTAACCTGTTCCAGTGCCTCAGCACCCCCACAGTAAAGAACTTCCTTGTGCAGATCTGAGTCCCAGTTGTAACAAACAAAATAGTTTTATTGTGATTTTTGCAAAGATTTGTCAATGTGTCTTATTTTTGTCATCTGAATATTCCTATCAAATTCAGGATGACAATTTCTAGGCTTTAAGCTAAGCAGGTATAGACACTTTCCATAGGAGCTTTTATTATCTCCTCATTGGCAGAATGTGATGAACTGGAGTTACATGATTACACCACACAGCACAGACATTCCAGAATATGATAAAACAAAAATGGGCTTTTATCTTCATTGTACTCAGCAGAATTCTTTTAAGTATTAATTTATTTCTTCAGTTAAAAGACTACTCAGAGTATTTTTTGATTAATCCCTAAAATCTAAACCTGTTTGGAATAAAATAAGCAAATCCCCTTCTAACCCCATGAAGATACTTCACTGGAATTCCTAGATATATCGTGACAGGGGCTAACACAGGTCATGAAACACCCCAAAACCACATTAGTGCAAATGACAGCAATGCATGGTCCTATTTATTTGAAAATCCTATTTCAAATGAAGGTTCCCATTTCTGGCTCTGTGTGGGCAGGAGTACTTAATGACTGTTTTTCTCTGGAACTGTGTTTTTCAAATTAGGTTATAAATCTGCCCCCAAATGTTTAAGGCCATATGTCTCAAGTCACTCACAGACACGGGCTACTATGAATACTTGTAATTTGAGAATTATTGCATTGTGCCAAATACATTCATTTTAAAAATTAGGTGACAAGAGTCGTTCATAGTTTCAGCAATTTATGAGCACAATCTGCTACTGGGTTTTTTCCCCTCTAATTAAAATAAGGGGTTTATATCTCTTTTCTGAAATATTAATGAAAAGGAGTTCTAATCCATGCCAGGTGGAGCGACACTCCTCTCTCTAATACAGCCAGTAATTAGCCCCCTGAAATTTAGTCATTATTTTGAACCCTCTTCAGCTATTTCTCTGAAACAGATACTGTTATTATGTATTCATTTATGGTACATGCTTCAGAACATACAATGGATCCTAAACCTATTAGAAATTGATTCAAAACAGCTAAAAAATTAACAGAGCTAGACTACATTTCAGCACCCGTAATGGCAAAGCAAAGCCCATGTATTAAAACTCCACAGAACTAATAAGAAAGTCTCCTATGCAGCTTTGCTAACTGGAAAATAAAACATAATTTTGATGTCCCTCCCTAACCTTTACACATGTGAAAGGAAATGGGGATCATGAGTCAAGCACATTGTACTGTTGCTGACAGTGAAGGATCAACTGATACAGGCAGATGAGCTCACAGAGGGCATATGTTGACTCCTTGACAGTTACTCTTTCTGTAGCACATGCAGGACGCACGGAAAACCTGAAAGGAATTTTTCTTTGAAAAGCAAAGAGAGATTCTGCACAGTCATATCAGACAAAACTATACCTACATAAGATCAAATATCAGCTTCATTCACAAACATCACTTGGGATAGGTGGGAACAAAGGCAACATGATGTTTTCCAAAGGAGTAGGAGGTCTGCAGAAACTAAATATTAACCACACACTACTGCGATCAAAACAACTCTGAAAAACAAACACTTGAAAAAAACAAAAACCAAAACAAGACAGTGACAATATGCAGACATCAAAGTCAGCTTCCCAAACCGAAGTCACTGCTGACATTGTTTCTACTGTTCTACCAGCATCCATACAGCTGAGCAATAATATATGAAATGAGAGAACACAACAATAGCAGAATATTTAAGGGTTTAGATTCCTCTCTTAAGGGATTAGAAGTCCTACTTCTGTGAGT
The DNA here is from genome assembly GCA_002631895.1 of Agapornis roseicollis. Lineage (NCBI taxonomy): Eukaryota > Metazoa > Chordata > Aves > Psittaciformes > Psittacidae > Agapornis > Agapornis roseicollis. The sequence goes on along the minus strand of NDXB01006455.1, from coordinate 13,636 downwards.
AACCACTTGGACACTGTACAGAAAAGCAAAGTAAACAAAGATAGAGATGAAAACTGAAAGGAGAGCAAGATCTAGAGTATTCCTGGGAGTTAAGATGCTCAATTCACAACATAGAATCACAGAATAGTTAGGGTTGGAAAGGACCTTAAAATCATCCAGTTCCAACACTCCTGCCATATGCAGGGACACCTCACACTAAACTGTGCCACCCAAGGCTTCATCCAACCTGGCCTTGAACACTGCCAGGGATGGAGCACTCACAACCTCCCTGGGCAACCCATTCCAGTGCCTCACCACCCTCACAGGAAAGAATTTCTTCCTTATATCCAATCTAAACCTCTCCTGTTTAAGTTTGAACCCGTTACCCCTTGTCCTGTCACTACAGTCCCTAATGAAGAGTCCCTCCCCAGCATCCCTATAGGCCCCCTTCAGATACTGGAAGGCTGCTATGAGGTCTTCACGCAGCCTTCTCTTCCCCAGGCTGAACAGCCCCAACTTTCGCAGCCTGTCTTTGTATGGGAGATGCTCCAGTCCCCTGATCATCCTCATGTCCCTCCTCTGGACTTGTTCCAACAGCTCCATGTCCTTTTTATGTGGAGGACACCAGAACTGTGCACAATACTCCAGGTGAGGTCTCATGAGAGCAGACCAGAAGGGCAGGATCACCTCCTTCAACCTGCCGGTCACGCTCCTTTTGATGCAGCCCAGGATACGGTTGCCTTTCTGGGCTGCAAGCGCACACTGCAGTCGGCTCGTGTTCATGTTCTCATCGACCACCACTCCCAAGTCCTTCTCCGCAGGGCTGCTCTCAATCTCCTCTTTGCCCAACCTGTAACTGTGCCTGGGATTGCTCTGACCCAGGTGGAGGACCTTGCACTTGGCATGGTTAAACTTCATAAGGTTGGCATCAGCCCACCTCACAAGCGTGTCAAGGTCCCTCTGGATGGCATTTCTTCCCTCCAGCATATCCACCGAACCACACAGCTTGGTGTCAACGGCAAACTTGCTGAGGGTGCACTCAATCCCACTGTCCATGTCAGCGACAAAGATGTTGAACAAGACCGGTCCCAACACCGATCCCTGAGGGACACCACTCGTCACTGGTCTCCACCCAGACACTAAGCCATTGACCACAACTCTGCGTGCAGCCATCCAACCAGTTCTTTATCCACCGAGTGCCCCACCTATCAAATTGATGTCTTTCCAATTTAGAGACAAGGATGTCGTGTGGGACAGTGTTGAATGCTTTGCACAAGTCCAGGTAGATGACATCAACTGCTCTACCCCTGTCCATCGGTTCCGTAGCCCCATCATAAGAGGCCACCAGATTGGTCAGGCAGGATTTCTCCCTAGTGAAGCCAAGCCAGCTCTGTGTTTGTTTTCTGCAGCTATAAGCTTGTTGAAGTACATCTACCTATGATTTGTGATAATGAGACTCTCTCAGTGGCAGAATCAATGCCATCAGCCAATATTATTGGATCTATCATGGAGTGAGCAAGGGTTCACAGGATCCTGTGGAGTTCTGAGGGACTGTCTGCATGATTTCTGGAAAAGTACTGTTGTTTTTTGCTGTGCCTTCCATATATTTCAATGAACGAATTACAGCATTTGCAGAATGATGGCACATTTACCCCATTCCTATATTAGACCAACTCCAAAGCATCCTTGCTGGAAAAGCACTTGAAGACCTTTCAAACTTCTCTTGTCATCAAGTGAGCTGACTCTTCTTTTAATGACTCTTCTCAATCAATAAGATTCCCAACCAACAGTCCTGCAGCAGAGTGCAGCACCCACATTCTGCCAGCCCTGTGCTGTCTCTATGTACAAACTCTAGTACCTTTGCATCATGTTCCCAGACTGGGGCTTTATTAGCTTGTCACTGTCAAAGCCTCTTGGAAACTTGAAACACAAGTGTAATGTCCTTGGGTGAAAGAACAGGTAAGAAAAAGCTAGAAAGCAGTTACTGGCTTGTAATTCCTTAATAGGAGGGGATGGATAGAAGAGTCAAAAAAGAAGGTGGTGATAAAAAAGTAGAGAGGGGTTGTGAGTGCAGAACACTGCATTTTCTCAGTCATTTGCTTCACCAAAAGATAGGAGTCTTTGCTCAAAAAGAAATGTTTTAAGGACAGCAATCCTAGCCATGACTTGGGATTTCTGCTAGGATTAGAAAACTGCACTGTGCTTAACAGATGTAAAGATCATCAGTTCTGGGACCTCCACATCTGAAAACCTATGCACTTCTGCCTGCCAAGCAAAAGGGCTGTATGTGATCTGAAGCTCAAGTTTCATCTCAAGCTCTCTGTGTGGCAAAACAAAATGCTTCTCTCTCCTTAATCAGAAATCAGAACTGCTTCACATTCAGTTATGCAGTGGCTAATTTCCACATGTCAGAAAAAGTGATGCTCTTAATTTTTTCATCAAGAATCAATTGTTAGACTTGGATTTCCAGCTTCTACGGTGATAAGAGATTACAAAGCATTGCCAAGGTGAATGATTTCCACATAACCATCTTTCCATCAACTCCTAAAGAGGCATTAGCAATGACCCTGAATAACCTTGCAAACTGAGAGTCACAAAGGACCAGATACAGCATAAAAAAACTGTGAGAAATGGCATTTCACAATGACCAGGTTTGTAATCCATGAAGCTAGGTACTTGGATATTTTAGAGTTAGGCATCCTTATCCTACCAAAGAGAAGGGTGTAAAATTACGACCTAGGGAAAGCAGAGAAAATATATGAACCCATATACAGTTAGGATAGTAGCTCCTACTGACATCCAAGTTTATTCCTCTGACAGACCATCAGTTCCTTGTTACTATCCTCCTGCCTGCATTTTTCAGGTGAAACCGGGGCTCTGAATACATCCAGATATCTATGAAACCACAGCAAAAGACAAAATGGAAGACATAAAATGACTACTGCCATTTTATAGATGCTGAATTGAAGCACTGAGGAATGAACTGCTGTGCTTCAAGTCTGGCTGGCAATGCTAGAGGTGGAATTAAGGCTTTCCTGTATCACATTCCACATCTCAAGCCTCTTTTTGTGTTTAACTCTTACAGCATGCACATAGTCAAGTGTAAAACCCTCCACACACAGTCTCTCATTTAGCATACAACATACAATGTTTTGGTAGTAGCTCTGGTAAAAGGTGAGTCTGAAAGAAGGCTGAATAACTGAGAAGAACATGAGGTTGAAACTTCACTCACTGTTCTCGGAGAGCTCGACCATGTAGTAGAGAACAGGGCTGTTTCCATCAAAGGGGCGCACCCAGGAGAGCATCACACTGCGGCTGTATGAGGAATTTAGAGTGGCCAGAAGATTCTGAGGGGAATGAGGCAGCTCGCTGTGAAGGGTAAGAGAAAGGGAGAAAAAACAACAGAAAAATCAATCTGCATTTCATTCAGCGACAGCCTTACAGGCACATGACATCAGACTCACATGATGATAGATATGAAACTATCAGCAGCTATCCTCCAATTAAATAAATGAAAGACATCTTGGAATTCTTCACTATCTTATCCTATTTGGAGGAAAAAATAAATTATACTGAAAGTCCCAAGGCTGACTCTTAGAACAGCTAATGGAAATGTTGTTAAATGTGGAAAGAAGCCAGTTTTCATACTGGTTTTGACTGAGACAAGTTGGTCAATAAATTTTCTCTCTCACTTTTTTCCCCTTCTTACGATCATATCCCAGCAATGTGACAGCAGTAATACATATGAACAGTAAAACACATGGGAGATACGATTTAACATGGAATTTTTCATACTCAAGGAAGCAGAAGACATTGACACTATCCATATAGAGCTACTAATCAAAATTACCATATGTATTCTTAGGCTACGGAACAGCTTGATTTACTCATGGATTCAGGCTTATCCTGTCACGGACAGAATCTTTCCTTCCTATAATAAGGATTTTTTTGGAAGCACCCAACCAGAAAATGTAGTGAAAATGCCTGAAGAAACCCCATGGAAATACAAAATGAAACATTTCAAAACCCAAAATAAAACAGCAACTCAATTAAAATGTGTAATTTCTCCACATAAAGGCAATTTATGGAAAAAACATTTCTTTTGTACTCATGGCTGCACGGTGCAGTGAGAAAACAAAATTCTGCTGCGTCCCTTAAGAGCTGATGTGTACTAAAGGATAAGAGCCCTTCAGCCATTATATTTTAGCCTGATTTCTGCACTTTATCATCAGGGTTCCTGAGGAGGACAAAGATCTCAGGGTGAAGAAAAAGCAAGGAGGGCCAGTTTTCACCCATTCAACCTACTTCTCCTACCTAGGAAAGCCGAGGGCAGCCCTACCTCAATGAGTACTGCTTCTAATCTGCTCTGGCCACAGCAGAAATCCATGAGGATTCCTCATATGCTTAATTTAAAAAAGTAGTAATTCCTGGTTGTAAAATATCATGCAACTGAAGGCTTACAGTTACTTAAAACCACAACTCCTTAGCCACTCACAAAAGCAAATAGAGACTCTGGCTTTAAGCCAGAACAGTAAATGTGTCCTGGAGTGGGGTTTCTACTGGAAGACTGAGAAACATATGGAGGCAGACAATAGTTTGATTATTTTTCTGTTAAAACTGTGAATGCTTTTACTTATGTGTTTATGATGGCCTACACTGTGGAGTTAGCACCAAAATAAAAAAGGCATGCACCAACCAGGCTTCAGACTTCTGATACGCAGAAACTTTGGATCTGGTTGCTTTTGGGCTGGAAGAAACACCAGGCACAGAAACAGTATGTATAAGCCCAGAGGAAGCATACTTTGAACACAGCACTGCAAAAGCTTGGAGAAACAAGTTTAGGAAAGAGGGGAACCTGGAAACAAGCTAGGAAGGCAACTGACCCGCAAGGCAAAAATGGTTAAATAAGCCTGTCATTTTAAAATGTGGAGTGGGGGTTTAATATATGGCCAGAGACTACAGGAGCATGCTACTTAATTCTGAATGAAACATCAAATTATAATAAACATTTATCCTCCACTACAACTTATCATTATGCCCTAAGCTAGCTGGTTGGGAAAGTGTTTTTGTGATTACGGTGGCAAAGGGAGTTACTGAAGGAGAGTGAAACATCTCATTGTGACTTGGCTCACAGAAGTCCCACTCCCCACTGCATTTATCACCAAGCCCTATGAGGAAGAGCTCAGAGATTGTTGTGGCTTCCGCTTCTTCCAGAAGATGGTCACACAGGGAGCAATGTAGGAGGGATGGCTGAGGTGGAGCTCACAGCAAACTTGTCTCCATGTAACAACTTTTCTGGGAACTAAATAAACATTCCTGGTATATATTAAGGATATTTTCAGGGCATGCATTTCACTAGTCTCGTTTCCTCACACATTTAGAAGAGCTGAATTAACAACTCACTTGAGGACAGAGGCTAAATAAGAAAAACTTCACAGCTCAGTCTCCCTTTCTTAATGTACAAGTCTCAAAAGACTTTTGGAGGAAAGGGGACATTCTCCTTTTCATATTTTTTAAAGCACAAATTGAGTTTAAACATGGGTTATGTTTTCCTTAGGATTTGGATTTCTTTGATTATTCTCTTAGGTTGACACAAAATAGTAATTGCTCAGCAGCATGAAGGAAACGGGCACTTTCTGTTCAGAGAGAGACTGAGTAGCATGAGCTGCAGCAGCCATACCCTTATCTCCACTAATATCATATTCTTTAGCCATATGTGTCCACACCAAACAGCAACAGATGGTGCTTACAAATTTAAATCCCTCAAGGCAGACATAACCAGTGCCTAAGATACACACCTGGACAGAAACAAATATTTAAAGCTACACAAACATTTCAGCACAGAAGTTTACTACTTTGTAGTATACAAAAGCAAAGATTAATAAATAGCAATTCCAACTTTAGCAAGCTCTTACACTTTGCCTCCTGCTCATTTGCTACCACATACTGTGTGGAAGGGATGATAAATGAAACCTGTACCACTATCATGAATATTCACATTCCCAAAAGAGATCTTTGCTTCCTTTTTTCCTTTAAGAGAATTTTCCCTGATGCTAGCATCCAAGAAACCATTGCAGGGAATGGTAATTTCAACAGTTCTTTAGGATAAGAAGGACCACAGACTAAAATTGCTCAACTTCTGATACACCAAGGAAGTGGATAAGGTTTAGTATAACAACACAAAGGGCACAGAACAGCCCTTGAACGGACACTGGAAGTTTAATTCCAGCATGATCATCTTTCTTTTGTTCACTGAAGCCCCAAACAGGAAACACATGAAGGTTTTCAATATAGGGTATCTTAAGACCTCACTCCTCTAATGAAGAGCTGCATAGAGGCAAATTTTCCATAACTTATTTTGCATGACAGCAAAATACGTATATGGACACTTTTAAATCTGTAATTGAAAGATAAGCCCAAGGTTAATGGCACAGCCACCCAGCTGACCTAAAGGGCCTCTGACAATGCAATTAAAGTAGCAGATTTGCAAGAAAGGAACATGAAGTCATTTGACAATCTAGGAGAGAAATATTAGCTAGCTGCTGATGATACATGCTCAAAACAGAAACCCTAATGTTTTGAGTCAGCTCATCACTGCCAGAGGGCAGCTGAAATATTCACTCAGCAAACACATAGAGTGTTTTATAAAATCAGCTAAAAGGAAACTATTTGCTGAGGGAAATAAACCAGACATGGTTTGGAGAGATTTCTGAGAAAAAGCATCTAACAGCAGGTAATTAGAGAGACTGGGACTGAAGAGGGGATTACTCAAAAGGCGAGGGAGATTAAACAAGTTTTCTTGTCAGTTTACAAAAAGCCCCACTCCTATTTCATAAATGATTTCCTAAATCAGGTCCACCACACAAGTTTCACTCAGAAGCAGGTGGTTCATCTGCTAGCCCTGATAACGTGCTAAGATGTTGAGGCAGTAAGCCTAGCAAAGCACTAAGCCTAGCCTGATGGTTTTCCTCATATAAGTTTATAATGTTTTAAATTAAGGGATGTTTCATCTGTTGCTCAGGACTTTCCAATTTCTCTTGCAAAAGAATCCTCTCCAATTTCTACACACAAGAAGGACTCCTGCAAGGTATCCACGAGTTCTGAGGCTTTTTGTCTCTCATAAGCCTACAATGAGGTGGACTTGCGAAACTGAAGATTTGACAAGTCCCAGAGTGCACAGATGTATTTCCCACTTCATTTTGGTGGTCACCGCAAACTCAAATCTACAGATGACTTGGAAAGGCTTTTGAATTTTATGCTTTCCTTTTGCTAAAACCATGTTTCTGATATACCTTCAATGATGAACATACACAAATGTATTTCTGAGTGCATCTGCAGGTGGTATTTCTCTTTAGAGTATCAAGTGCATTTAGACTCGGTAGTGAACCTTACTTCTTGGATAACATCTCAACAGAGAGCTTGGAAAAATAAACAGAAGCTTTCTTTCTATTGAGGAGGGACTAGTATATTTTCAAATTTGGCATCCTTCCTGTTTTCAGTCCCTGCAGAAAGGGTAAGAGATGGGCTACTGGATCCAAGGGATATGGGATCTACATGAAAAGTGTACAATGAGACATCATTCCAATTTGTTACTCTGCACTGCTCTTACTTATTTTTATTAAATCAAGACATTTTTTTATGGGATATATTGGTGTGAAATTTGGAAAAGTAGCAATTAGAAATACTCTGGTAAAAAGAGCATCAAAATTCATGTATAAATGACTGACAAAGGCAATACTGCGCATTCCTGGCAACCCACTGGGTTTTATTGTAACTGGTTACTCCCCTCACCTGCTTTTGATGAAGACAGAGCAATAATAGTTCTTTCTCTGGTGAAAGAGAACTGAAAGATGATGAACTCGCTGCCAGGAATAAATTGTCTATTTTTATATGACTTTGTCCTCCCCATATTTTTGCATAGAGAAAGAACCTAAAAGATCTTACTGTATGTTGTGACATAACAGAGGCTTGTACAGGGCTTTGATTTTCCAACAATGCAGCATTACCATACTTCTCAGTCACATTCATACAACAAAGAGTTTCTTTAGTGTGGACTGCAGACAGATTGATATTGAGCAGCAGTTATCATCATGCATAGACAGTGGTAATTCTGCATATTTTATATACAGTGAGAACCCTCAGGATACTTTAAGCTGGAATCGGCAGAGTTTTCTGTCAGGTGAGTGATACATGGTGATAACTCAGTTTCTGTAGCTATTTTACCCTCTATATATATTTCAGGATGGTATTTACAGGACTATAAAAGTAAACTAAATGAAGCTGGGATGTTTCATAACATATAATTGCTTCCAGGATCAAATTCTATGACTTGTAGGAATGCAAGAGAAGCACAAGCTCATTGACAAAAGACCTCCAAATGTTTCTGTATTTGCAGTCGAGAAGCTCTAGTAGGAAAGGGGGAAAAAAGGTAAGTAAAGAATTAAAATCTCTCTCTTGCAGAAAGAAACATCACTCACAAATGTTTCACCTCATGCAAATCAAATCAAGTAATGTACATGAAGAATAAACACATTTAGAGGGAAGACAAATGAATGACTAGAGTATCTTGACTAGCAATTAGTTTCTGTGCCCAAGTACCATCAGTGAAAAATTGATGAGCGAGGTAACCTTTGGCTGCACTTTACCAAGTTCTTCATTAGTTTTCTGGCTTTCCTTTTCAAATATTTTACTTCATCATAGACATACTGAGAAAAATAATCTATCCTGCTTGCACCACCAAAGTATTCCATTATCTGAAGGGGACCTATAGGGATGCTGGGGAAGGACTCTTCATTAGGGACTGTAGTGACAGGACAAGGGGTAAGGGTTCAAACTTAAACAGGGGAGGTTTAGATTGGATATAAGGAAGAAATTCTTTCCTGTAAGGGTGGTGAGGTAATGAAATGGGTTGCCCAGGGAAGTTGTAAGTGTTCCAACCCTGGTAGTTTTCAAGGCCAGGTTGGACAGAGCCTTGGGTGACACAGTTAGTGTGAGGTGTCCCTGCTTACAGCAGGAGTGTTGAAGCTGGATGATCTTAAGGTCCTTTCCAACTCTAACTATTCTATGATTCTATACCATGCTGTGCTATAAGCCTGTGCTCCTTTAACAAGAAATGGTACCTTTTCCCCCAGTCCTGTCTTCCAACAAGGGAAGACAAAGAAAAAGAATAGTTTTATTCCCTTCTTTTCACAGATTAGAGAACCAGACCACTCACAGATTAAATAACTGAAGGTCACCCTGGAGGGTAATGGTTTTGAATTGAATCAGTTTGAATAGAAATCAGTAACAAACTTATTTGTGCCTTTGGAAATTCCTCTTGACATGCCTCTAAGTAGAGGAGGGACATACAGGTTCCTGGGGGATAAAAGGTGATGAGACAATTGCAGTTGTCAGATGAAGCTAGGTATGCTATGATATTATCCGTTGGTAGACTGCTCCAGTCTATAATTGGTTGAGAGGCCTCCTTTGAACATTTGTCTGACATTAGTGCGACTCAAGGCACTGAAGTGTAAGTGCTCATCGATGGGAATGTACATGCCCTGTTTGTTAATATTCTGCACAAGAGAATTATCCAGGAGAATAGGGAATGTTATAGATCTGTCATTTATATACAACCTAGAATTTAATTTAAGCTTTACTTCAGATATTTTCTTTCCACATATTTTCTTCTTCATTTCACTTCTGTTGTATCATGTATCTCTATTTCTAACAGATTTGTGCTGCTGAGCCACACCATAATGATGAAAGCAGCAAAGGAATGCAATGTTCTTTGGCATTATTGCACTACCTGCAGCACTACTTTGAAATAAAATGTCACAATTCAAGGTATGATGGAGTGACTTATCAGTTACTGAAGTCTTTTACAAGAGTGAGTCTGATCTATTTCTTTAATTCCTTCAGGAAAAAGATGTGATAGGTGATGGGCAACAGTAGACTGGAGGAAGCAAGATAGAGGCTTAAGAGCCAATCCTAGCTCTCAATGGAGAGCCAGCCAGCACAAGTAGAACAAACTGGGGTGTAAGAAAGGCAGCCTCAGCAACATACACAAGATGTGCTTCTCCCAGCTAAATTCTAGCCTGAATTTTACGAAGTAAAACTGTTCCTCATTGGTCAACAGGGACTGCAAGTAAATACACCTGCTGTGCTGTAATGGGCAGTGTCAGGCATCTTTTGTTATTTAGGATTAAGAAATGGTTAGACTGCTGAAGTGCTTAGAACATATTTAAAGCTTTGTTTCAAAGTCCAAGTTTCAACATTCTTTACTCCGTAATTTTCTTCCTCCAGTCAAAAACTGCCTCAGAGAAAAGCAAGTATGGTTATATAGTTGCAGTATATTTTGAATTGTCTTCTGCTCTTGGATTCAAACCAGCAGTAAAATGCACTCCGGCAGGAGAGCTAAGGAGTGCTTAATTAGAGAAAGGATGTATGACTGCTCTCTGAAAATGGGCATCTGATCTGGCACTGTCACAGTAATGCTGTACAAACAGCCCTCTGCATAGCGGATCTTGGAGGTGAACTCATTACACTGCCAAGAGAAGTTGCCATTTTCTCAGAGAGATCAGGCATGACCAGCAGAAACAGATGCAATTTTAGTTAAATTAAAGCACATGGCGTTACCCAAATAACACATACAAAAAAAGTCTACATAAAACATTATCTCCTTATTCATTTGATCTGCTCCATACATGTACCAAAAGCACAGTTGTTGCTTTTAGTGCTAAAAATAAAAGAGAAGTGCACTTTACCCCAGTGGAATAACAGAAATGGAAAATGTGGAACCCCATAATGACATTTTTATAAACCTTCTTCAGAATGGAAATGCACTTTAAACATTTTCTTGGTTTTTATTTTTAAAGATTCTTAGGAATAAAGAAAGATGTATATAACAACATTTTTACCCTGAAAAATTATGTATAAAGAGAATGCAAGAGTAAGCTGGTCCAGGGACCAGCTAGTCTGACACATGCTTAACTGAGAAAAAGTACTAAAAGGAGGAAAATATTTTTGTGCCACCTTGTCATCACAGCACAGCACCTGGGCTATATGGAAAGGCCTTACAGCTTGGGGATGACAGAAGGATTCAAGCCAGAAGGTACCTCAGCAGGTCTCTGGTTCAACCTCCTGCTCAAAGCAGGGTCAACCGTGAGATCAGACCAGTTTATTCATTCTGGTCTTGAAGACTGGAGACAATATTCAAGTTGTAGACTAGTAAGTGCCAAATAAAAGAAGGTAATTATCAATCTACTATGCTTGTGTTAACCCTTTTTGTTGCCAGGGCACATGGCTGGCTCTCCACCAAGATCCCCAGGTTCTTTCCAGCAGAACTGCTGCCAGCCAGCGAGTATTACTACAAAAGATTATCCCTCCCAGATGCAGACGTTATGTTTGTCCATGTTGAATTTCATAAGGTTCCCGTTGGCTCATTTCTCAGCCTATGACTCTCTGAATGGTGGCCCTGCCCACAAGTGTATCAACTGCCCCCCATCCATTTTGTGCCATCTACAAACTTGATGAGCAACTTCAGCACCTCCTCCAGGTCACTGATGTTGAACAGGGCATGTCCCATTACACTCCCCTATTGGCTACAAGCGGACTACCACCTCTTAATTGTTATCCCCTGAGCTCAATCATGCAACCAGATGAGTATGTACATGTAGTGATTTGGAGAGAGAACTTCCAAGGCTCCAGCTATTTGGTGTAGGATGGCAGCATGCAAAAGAAGGAAACTTCAAGGCAATTTAACTAGGAATGAACTAGGCCTAATTTCCCCTGAAAAGCCCCAAAACAAAAATCAAACTTAGAAACTCTCAAGATCACCTAGAATGAAATGCTAAAAAAACCGCCCAAGTGTATCTGAAACCAAACATAGTGTGTTTAAGGAGGAATACTCACATCACTTCTAGTCGAGCCATTCTGGAGTCATTTCCTCCAAAAGAAATGACCTCACAGGTATAGTCTCCAATGTCACCAGACCATGTTTGGCTGATGAGGAGGGTGCCATCTTTCTCTACTGTGATCCTGGAAGTGCTGGATGGATTTATTACAACACTGTCCTTCTTCCAAAGATACCTGTGTATTGCAATATTTCAGTTATTACTTACTCATAAGAGCATCTATTTGAACTGTGCTGCAATGTACCAGCATCTGTAATCACATGTTGAAAACGACAGGCTCCTACAGTCGCCTTCAGGAGCAGTGTCTTTTAAGAATTTAAGTTTCAGATCACTGACCAGTATGAGAAATGTAATTGCATCCAAGATACTATGTATTTTATAAACAATACTATGTGTTTTACATGGAAAAAGTGCAGTACTCATAAATGTCCAAGTTCTTACATCCACCTGCATCAGCATTTTGAACTAACCATCACACTCTGCAATTAACAGCTGAGGTGTTGGCCTATCTCTGCTAAGGCTGTAAGAACATTAGACTGCCACGATCAATAACATCATGAAACTGCTGTGGCAGTTTCCATCAAAACACTCACAGAGATGACTATAGCCCATGGTCTTACAATTAAATATTTCTACATGACATATATACACCTGGATTTCTCTTTCCAAAGTTCACCTGTCTAGCACCCTTCAAGCTGTTCCTTGCATTTTCTTTCATTAGTGCTGCTTTCAGACTGCATGAATTTTCATGGCAAATCTATTTTAAAATTATGAGCTTCCTCTAAATGCCCTAGTGAAAATTTTAATAGCTCAGGCAAATTCTGTTTTCCTTTACACAGTTCAAGCAGAATATAGCCCCTAGTTATTAGAGTTGTTTCCAAGAACATGGGCATCTCTTGTGTGGCTTTCCTGCACTCCAATGTAAACACTTCAGCAATCCTATTCCTTCTCTTTGACTTTTACTCTCATTAAGTATCAGCTTCTGACAAGTTGGTTTTATTGATAGTGTATTAACCTTGACAGTAAAATCATGAAAGGCTATACTGAAGTCATGAAGTGGAACATAGCTCACTGTAAATAATATATAAGGCTGAAATGGAAGATGGGATTTATATATTAATGATAGAGTGTACAACTTTATAATGCAGTTATCAGGGGTCTGGTGTTAAAATCTGGGGTCCTGAAACTTTCCACCTAATGCTATTCATATAGCTTAAAATTAAGCTTGGATAAACCACACAAACAAGAACTGACATTACCAACCTGATTGAAATTCTAGGATCATGAGTTGCTTCACATCGCAGAGTAGCTGTGGTTCCTTTGATCACCGTGCTATCCTCAGGAGGATGAACAATGACAGTGTGATCTGAAAGGAACACAAGCCATAGTACAGGTGAAATTATAGCATTTTGACTTGGGTATTCAGTCAGAGAGCAGTCAGCTTAACACCTGTCACTCAAAGCAAGCAGGCCATTCCTCTTCAGGTCTTCACTAGGAAGGCTCCCATCCCTTTAATGTCATCGTGTCAAAAAGAGGTGATAGGCTGTAAGGTGCAGAGAAGCAAATGCAGCAGAGGGTATGAGTCTAAACTGGCAGTGATTCGGGTAGGAAGAGTGCTAAAGCTCTTTCATAGAATCACAGAATAGTTAGGGTTGGAAAGGACCTTAAGAGATCATCCAGTTCCAACATTCCTGCCATATGCAGGGATACCTCACACTAAACTGTGCCACCCAAGGCTTCATCCAACCTGGCCTTGAACACTG
>NDXB01006454.1:53014-64450 GCA_002631895.1 Agapornis roseicollis | reverse complement strand
AGTGTCTGAGCCCTTCCCCCCCCCCCCGCAAGGAAAAAAAAAAAAAAAAAAAAAAGGCAAAACAAACCAGGTAGAATTCCTCTGTTACCATTAACACCTAAAAATATGATCATGAAACAAAAGCTTTGCTCCTCTGTCCAATTTGATGTCTTTTTCATGCTGCCTCAGTGATGGCCAAATAATTGGTTGTTCACTTGTGTCCTTGTCTCCCCCGACAGTTCCACAGATGCCCTGAACAATGCTCCAAAGACTGCTTTCAGTAGGGGCAAATCCTCATTAATCATTCCTGGCTGACAGCACAAGGGAACACCTGCATCTGGTGCAGGGACCAAGCAGTGGCTTCTGGGAGCACGCATTAAAAAGACCAACCAATTCAAGTTGTGGGAGTAGGCTTCTAATAGCCATGTGAAAAATCTGTCTCTCGCTGGATTTTCCTTTCATTAAATATCTAAAATTAGACCTGTGGCTCCTGTTGAGATTAAAACACCAATATATTCTACGCAAATCAGGAAATGAACAGTACTGTATGTTATGATAAATGGCTGCTAAATTCTTTATGTCTGGATCAAGCAATGCTAGTATTAAATACTGATGAACTGTCACATAATTTTCATTTAGAAACGACTCTACTTTGAGCTTCATGTCCTGTGGTGCTCATAAATATTTTTCCCACTATATTTCACAAATAGACCACGCAGACTATACAGATATTTTTACCGTGTAGCCCCGAGTTCATACTGTATATAAACTGGTTTTCTAAGCAAGCACATCAACCTTTCTGTGCAAAGTACTTTCAGGAAATGTTTGTAGTACAAAAAGGTACATAGCCACCCAGTACTATAAAGCCATGTTCTAGCTTCCTATTGTAACACTTTCCAACAGAACAGTTGTCAGGTTTTGAGGGTTTTTTAAATTGTTTTTATTGTGTTTAGTGTATAGGGAGCAAGTTTTCTTATGAGGAAAACAGGAAAGGAGTGAGGAGAGCAAAAATAAGTTTAGGGTTTGGTTTGTTGTTTTTTTTTTTTCCCACAAAAATGAGTCAGATATAACTAAAATGTGTAGGGCCATTAACATCTAAGGTAGGATTCCAACTGATTTCAATAGGCTTTGGGTCAGGCCCTTAGGCCCCCACATCTGGTCTGTGATTAAATAAGCACATCTCTTCCCACATAGCAACTGGACAGAACCACCATGGGCTAGGGATTACAAATGACTAACAATGTATTTTTTTACACATATGACTGAGCACAGCCAGGCTTTTAGTCTGTCCATAAAATATGTTCCCCTCTCAAACAAGAAACTCTCAGCTGATGCAGAAAGTATCTTTTAAAAGGCAATCAATTATCACCTATACACCATGGTGAAGATTTCAGCAAAGGTCAGAAGGGGGAGCAAAGGAAAAAAGTGAGGTAGGGTTAAAAACCTACAGAAGTCTGAGCATTAAAATACCACTAGTGCTGAGGTGCTGTGTACAGTGAAAAAGAGCATAAAACACATCTAGCATAAGAATTACAAATTTAATCTGAAATATGTTTTCCTGCAAGTTGAAACTGATTTGGAAAATCTGAAACAGAATTTTGAAGTGGCTTTTGGGTTTTTTCCCTCTTTTTTTAACCTTTAATGAGAAGGAAAGGTTTGCATTTTCATTTGCAAAGTAGAAATCATGTTTTGGACAAGCAAGAACAAAGCTTAAAAGTATATTTCAAAGAAAAAACCCAAAACCAACCAAACCAAAACCCAGAAAAAACCAGCAGTGATGACAAAAAAGAAAAGCTATGAACTGCCACATTTGGGAAATCAAGAGTTAAACATGCATGCATATACACCTTACATGTCTTTTCATAGTTTATCTTCATATATTTAAGGCTTCTACAGTTATTGAGCAAAACTTTATTTATTTTTTGCACTTCATTGTCAGTTAGAAATAGTGATATTTGACAAAGGAATACTTTCTTCCTAGAGAATGGAATACCAACATCTGCACAAGAGGAATTACACCATCTCAATGCTATGAGTTAAGGAGATAAACAACAACAGCTAGAACAATACAGATACCTATTTGTTATAATAGGTATATTATATATACTGATATATATATCCACAATGATAATTTGTTACAGATACAAACAATACCTATTTGGTCTATTCTCTGAAAGCTACTAACACTTGAATTCTTGCTGTTTTCACTATTACATTCTACTGTGCTTTCACAGCAGCAATTAATATTAAGTTGTTCAGAATTTCATCCAGGTGTGGTGGAAATTTGGATTATAACTGATCAGTTTCATTTAAGAATATTTTCCTAAGATCTGCAAAAATCTCACAGCTTTAAAGTGCCTGTTAGGACTTTATGCAAATATATACAGAAGTTGGGTAAACAAGTGACTGTGTAGACGTGATGTAATTATGCTCACATCTGTTTGAAAAGACAGTAAATATGCTGACATATATAGTTGGCAAAGGTATATCTCCTTAGTAATACACCTCAGTTATAAATGTGAAATACTGAATGTGGAAGTCCCCTTCCAATTTTCTTTTAACTAAGTGAGATGCTGAGCAAATTGTCACACACACAGGAAGCTAGATTGCAAATTCCAGCTGCCCTCAGGCAAGTGTCATTAGGCTTTCCAAAATCTTTTCAAATTTGCTGTGTAAATAATTTCACATATAACTAGACAAAATCTCCTGTTCAAAAGCAACATATTTCACATGTACTTCAAACATATGGAGGGGGAGAGAGAAGGAGGAGTCCTTCAAAAAGATATCGTTAAGGTGAAAAACATTTAAAGCATTATCATGGTCATTACTAGAAGCTCTGATTATTCTATCATATTAAAGTTTTAAAATAACTTTGAAAATCTGTTACTTCTCTCAGGCTGGGTAGTGAAAGGAGAATAGCAAGTGTCACTGTTCAGTTTCACTCTTATAAACTTAAAACTAAGATGAATCAGCACCAAAGTTTGCATAAAATTAAAGTTAATAATAAAGTTAATAATAAAGTTAATAATAAAGACAAACCCAAGAAATGCCACCCTTTTAGCTCAATTTTAAAAACTCATTTTTTAGACCACTTCAAACTTGACCACTTTCGATCTTGAAAACCAATCTTGAAAACCAAAATGCAAACCTTAATAGTGTGCTGGCTTCCACCCAGCCTTCCTCTACTAGCCCCGGAGAAACGTTCTTTACTCACTCTAAACTATACATCTAGACCATACACTGCAATGGGTAAAATATCAGGAGAATCACATAGGTAATCTTCATACTAGAAATGCGGTGTCCAAAATCAATCTACAACAGCTTTTTAGCAGTTGTCTTTATCTTAGTAGTCACAGGCAGAGGATAGACTAGATAGACCTAATAGACTAAACCACCCTCCTAAGTAAAGGTGTTTTTCAAAGACTGCATCTTGCTTTATCACTTTGTTCTTATTCCCCAGCCTCTGT
Organism: Agapornis roseicollis; assembly: GCA_002631895.1. Classification (NCBI taxonomy): domain Eukaryota; kingdom Metazoa; phylum Chordata; class Aves; order Psittaciformes; family Psittacidae; genus Agapornis; species Agapornis roseicollis. Next base: position 61,004 of record NDXB01006454.1, on the reverse strand, counting down.
AACAGTCATCTGGAGGCCAATTTATTTGGGGTGGGGGTAAAAGAAATGAGGGACTGCTTAGCTTAAATAATATTAGAGCAATTAGTGTGTCAGAGAAGTTGTTCTTGCTTTTTTCCCCTATATTCCTTTCCTACAATCCCTAATGTATAAGGAATAATTAACTGAAATCCAATTAATGTTGATTTAGAACACCTGTTTCCAAAATCCTTTGAATAACTTTTTCTTTTTTTTTTCCTTTGCTCTTTGTTTTAAGATGAAATACATATCCCTATTCAGTTGCTCTTAGGAGCCCAGAGATTTGCATTTTTTAGACATGAAGAGAACCTGTTGTAAGAGAGCTGTGAAGACTTAAAAGACAAAAAGTGCCTGATATGTATATTACAAAAGCAGTAACTTATTTAACTCTTCCTTTCCCAAATTTAATTACTTCAGAAAACCAAAATCATAAACACCCCCACACGTTCCCCCCAGTTTTGTCATTATCATTTCTGCTTTAGGAATTTGCTACAATGACAGAGCAAAGCAATCATTACTGGCTGAACGTGCTTACCACACCACCCTGTCAGGACAGGCACTAAAGACAGCATATTGTGCAATAAACACTCACTACCCGTGAAAAAGGATTTGCCTGTGCTGTTCACTGCAGGTCTGAGCATCTTTCATTCCCATTAGCTAGCTATCCTGACCTACTGTCATGCAAGAACACTTGAGGACGTGGTCTCCTTTCTTTCATTCACCAACTATTCCTATGCAAAATGAAACAGGACCTGGATCAAAGAACAACTGATTTCTAAAGGACATAACTGTTCAGCAGTGCCATGGAGAGTTTTAACAAGATTTGTGTTTATATATTGATTGGGCACCTCTATAAATCCCCACCCTGACAGTTTAGACACAGTGAAGACAATGATTTAGTGAGACACTTACTACCATAGGCCTGTTTTGAGACTAGACATAGTAATTAACTCTAGGCCATGATTATAAAAGTGTGACCTATTAAACACATTGTGAAATCAAAATATTTTTACAATTTAGGCACGGTACCATACTCCTATGATGTTCAACTAAATGAAAGGACCCTCTCTACTCAGTATTTGGATTTCATTTTTTTTCCCCAATGCAGCTGTCTTTGAAACTATCCTATTTTGCAGAGAGCAGAGGCACATAAGGGAGGATCTCTTACTCCTCTTTATACTGTCAGCTTTCTTAGCTGAAAAACTAGACATCAGCAAATACTATTCAATCTTAATTTCTTATGTATTAAGCAATCTCTTATGAATCATGTAATGCATTCAAGGGATCAACTTGTGTGGATACTGATTAACTGTATCAGAGAGGCTGTTTTCTTACATACCTTGAGCCTTCTTCATTAGAGCAAATCTGCAAACAAACCTGGAGTGTTTTGCATGATGCTGTATGTCTAATTACAGATGCAGAACATACCTACTGTTTTTAACAGGATTATAGAATACATGAAAGGGCACTTCCTTAAATATTGACAGTTGAGGGGAAAGAAGAGATTTTTAATATAGAAGCTGAAAGAATTGGCAGAAAGAAACCTTTTGCCCCTTTAAAGAGCAGCTGCATATTAAACACCTAGATTTTTGAAGCAGCTTTAAAAAAATCCCTTTAGCATTACCATTACAGTATTTTATGAGAAGCCCATGAAATTCAGAAATAGTTACAAAAGAAAGGAAAGAATGGACAAGAAATAAGTAGCACTGTGGCGAACTAAGTAACAAATTAGTCTTGAATTATACAAGCTGTTACAGGTAGTAGCCAGAAGTGGGGGGGAAAGGTTATATATTCCAAAGATGATCATGATTCGTTTCATGAAAACCACTTTTGTCTTTACAAAGCTTTTTAGCCTCCCCAATGGTAATTTAAGGTTATTACGAGTTACATTAAAATATTGCATGCAGTGAAGAAAGTTTTCCTGCTGTATGTACTTCTTTCTACTATCTCTCTTATCCTCTTCTGATTTTCTGGCTCCTGTGCACTACATGTCTGGTACATAGTTTTTAGGGTGTTCTGCCTTCTGATGTTAAAAATGTATACACTCCTATCAATACTGGAGGGAGATTCTAGAGGGAGACATATAAAAATGGATTCATCCCTTTATGTTCACATGAGCAGAACTAATGCAAGGCTCCAGGCATACAAAGTACAGGCTTCATAGACCATAAAAAGGCCACTACATCCACTGGTCAGTTGCAAATACGCATGAATGACAGGTCCAGGCTGAACATGTTGGAAAGAATCTACTTGCTAGCGTGCAATTCCCTGAAAGCTACCACGCTAATGCATATCTCTAGGTGTAGGACAAGAGGCACATCACAGATCTTTACATGCTAATATACCAACAGACTTCAATTGGTACAACTAAAAAGCATCCTCTTATGAAAAAACTGAAAATGCTGATACTCCATAGAATAAAACAAAGAAGTGAATAGCCCAATACCAACAGTATCTAAAAAAAAGAAGAAAAAAAAAAAAGGCTCTATCATTTAACAAAATTAAAACATTACTCAAATAAGGAATGGGATATCTTCAAGACTAAAAACGTACACAGCCAAGACTTAGGTGCAGGATTTTTGATGAGAAGGCTTTTAAACTGGTTTTCATTGTCTGTTTCCTACAGATTGCAGATGTTGCAAGTGAAAATAATGAAAAGATCAGCCAGAGTATGCTGGTTTGATTCCCTGAGCTGGGTGTCTTCTGGTTTTAGAGAAATTATTGTGAGGGGCAATTTGGAGAAATTATTATTATTATTTATAGTAATTATTTAATGATTAGTAAATTATTAAACTTAATTTATTTTTCTTTTATTAGAGATTTAAGAATTTGAGACACACATCTTTTTCACATACAAATAAACCTGAATACAAGGCTCTGAAGGAAAACCTTTTTGTTCTGCAAGTTGTAACCAAATTCCCATTGCCATGGCCACATGGTACAATGGGTTACAACCTTTCACCTTTGGAGATGCCTGTAGGTACATATGCATATCATTAAAACTGGAGAAGAAGGTGATTTTCAGCTGTGACTTGTCACATGCATGGGGTATAGGAACAGAGAGGTAGGCAAAGAGGGCACTTTTACTTACCTCTGTATGATTACCTCTGCAGTTCTGCTGTTCTCACAGCTTTTGCATATCTACTACCTTTTCAGAACTGCTTCAGAGCATGGAGATCACATCACACAAAGGAAAGGATCCTCACTATGTTTGCATGGAATGTTAAAGATAGATACACTGTGCCAACGAATGAGCTTAACCAAAATATTTTATGAAAGCTTTCCAACCATTTGAAATGCACCAGACAGCACAAGATATGTCTAATTATCAGGGTGCCAATAGATTAGGGAGTTAATTAGAGAAGGAGACCCTCATGGGAAGAGCCTGGATAATCAGGATTCTATTGTTTTAATATTGACAACAAAGGAGGAAAAGTTAATGGTACCACAGTCACTTTTATTTAGTGCTCTTCTTAAATGTTACCATTCCGGTGTCTGATATCCAAATAAAAAAATCTGCATGAATTCAGTCCCAGTTCAGCATCTGCAGGTGCAAAACCCAAATAAATTACTGAGGAAGGGGCAGATGCTGACAGGATTGCAGTCTAGACTCCTCACTCTAAATCCATTTAGTGCTATTAACCATGACTGGGTGTAATAGCTCTGTGTACATTAGCACCAGGATAATTTTCCCTATTTTGCTAAATATCAAATGTGTTTATTCATACATACTATATAAAGACAACATCAGAGGTAATAAAACAAAAAGGCTAGCATGCCTCTTTGCAGTGCAGCCTATAATTTCAAATGTTGACTAAGAAAAAAAAAATCACAGTAGGCAGTGTTTTTTAAAATACAGCAATATTATTCTTGGACTAAACAGTGGCACCAGATAAAGTATTTCCTTTTAATACAAACAGATTTTACACACAAAGAGTACACGGTAAAAGAAAAAGGGAAAAAAAAAGCTAAGAAATGTACACTTCCACTGCATGCAAACAACAACAGAAACCTAACTCAATCAAAAGATAATCTCCTTTAAGTGAATGCGTTTGCTGTGTAACAACCCACAATTTATTAAGTTGCCCAACACTTTCAAACACCGATAAGGAAATGGACCTATTTTGGGGGCAACATAGGTATCTACTGCAGAGATTATTCCTTCTCTCTACATCTACCCTTGTTAAGAAGCAATGAAGAAAGGAGATACATAAACAGAAGGTGGAAACATAAGCAACACTGAAAGTGATATTGAGCTGGAGAGCCCTCCTTTTTAAAAAGAAATAAAGCACAAGATTATCTGGAAAGAGGAGAAATTAGCACCAAAATGTAGGGAGAGCCAGGAGGTGCAAGGGAGGGACAGGCAGAGAACAGTCAGGGTATGTGGTGGCTGGGAGAGTCAGGTTGCACTAAGAGGAGGCAAAGAGATCTGAGGGTAAAAGGCCAATTAATGGATTAAAAGGTAAATATCCAAGTTCTGAAACAGAGGGGTGATGATACAGGCAGCTAGGGAGAGGATTAGAATAAAGAAGTGATAACAGTATTCAGCTGAGAGGGAAGGCTGTCAAGAACTGAATGGGAAAAGAAGGTAAGACAATGAAAACAAAAACCTGTCATTTAATCAAGGTCTGTGATGGTGAGAGCCCAGACACACACACACACAAAAAAAACAACACACAAAAACCCATAAAAGAATAAAAGAAAAACCCACAGTTTGGTTTCAGCTCCAAGTGTCCCGAAAGCATTGTTGGAGGGTAGAGACAGATGGAAGATTTGGCCATGACTATATGAAATCAAGCGGGTAACAATGAGTTTGGAGCAATTACCACATTCGGCTCCTCAGTGCTGTTTCTCTGAACTGTTTGCCACAAGGCAGTTGCTTGTCCCAAGCTAATAGAGCTGAGGATTTGCAACAAAAGATACAGTGCCTATTTGTGGAGCTGTACAAGGAAGTGTGAGTTACACATCTCTTTTCTGAGGTTTCACAGTACCAAAGCATAAACCACAATTTTTAAAAGAATAAACAATTTCCCAGGTATGTAGTATCCTACTGTGCTGTCTTGGCTTCAACAATGTCTCTAACACTGTTCCAAACACACTTTGAACTTAGCCCTTTTCCATTCAAATATTATCAAGGATTACTAGGGAGGCATGGGCAAGGATTGATTTGTTTGGGGGGGTTTCTTTCAGTCATCATTCTTACTGCATACATTTTACTGACCTGACAATATCTTGTTTTCTTCTTTTGTGTAATTTATTAACATCATCCTGTAGTCTATATCTTAAATATGCTAAATCAATGCTATAGTCATAAACTATAGGTGACATGACATGTTTCTTCCCTATTTCTTCTAAGGGAAAAAGGACTTCAGAGTCGTAAAACTTTAGCAACACTCTCAAGTAACAGCAGGATGGCTTTAATACAGTCTGAATGAGACAAAAGTTAAGATCTTTCCCCAGAAATATATTTAAGCAATTGTGGCAGAATACATCAGCAAATTTTGACTGAATCCATTTGTTAAGGGAAAAATATTTAATAAACAGAAGTGTTCCCCTTGGCTTTGAAATTTTAGAACCTTATAATGTTTCAACCAGTTTTAAATCCATCTTTTCATGTATCCCATACTCTTCTCACTGAACAGGGAAAACGTTTTTCTTTTCTCAGTATGATTCATATAACTGACCACAGAATGATGAAAAACGGTGAACAGCCATCAAGGCTTGATTTTGCCTTAAGATACTGACATCTATCTTCTACTGATGTCAATGACCCAAGGTCAAAACTAAGCCATAATTGTCAGGCAAAAAAAGTCTAATGATAAAAGCACAGGGCTGGAAGTTGGAAATGGCTGCGGATTAACACTGCCTTCTTTTGATGACCTGTTCATACATCAGCAGGTGACTCAGTCTCTGGCTATGAAATGACCTTCATGGATTTTCCAGAAAAGACAGGATTCTTTCACTCAGGACAACTAAGCTGTGAGCAGGCCAAGAATTTACATGGAAGTGGGACAGCAGCAAAATCACTTGTTCAAAACTAGGATATCCATATCCTAAGCAAATCATCTAAAAACTGGGCTAAGATCAGCTGGTGTTTCACCATGCCTGTTGGACTGTTCCATGTGTATAAGTACAGACACCATTACACAGTCATCTTGAGAAGCAGTTTAACATAAACCAGCAGATTTTACGCCAAACCAGATGGTAACCGTGTAGCAATTCATTAACACAGTGCTACATTGAAGGGATGAAGGGAAAAAAGTGGAGGTAAGGGAATAAAGAGGGAAAGGAGATAGAAGACAGAGATGAACATTTAGGAGGGAAGCTTCTTAAACTGCTGCTCATAGATATGGCACAAAAATCTGATTTCATCTTGCTATATTTTAAGCCAGAGAAAGACTGACACAAAATTCAATGTAACTTTTGTCAAACAAATGCACTGAGTTCTTGGATTCTCAGGATGACAACATAGTAATGAAAAGACCACAACTATATATCTGTGCCTAACATGTTCAGCCATTATCTCTTAGAATTTATGGAGACTAAATTATGTTTTTCCCCTTCTAAAATTCCGTCCTACCTCGACACAACCACAGACCATTTTCTGTTCTTGACCTCTTCCAGACACGGAGCACTTCAATTATATGTTACTGGTACTCATCTTATTTTCTGCGAGGGCAACACTTCCAGTTTACACCTTCACAGTCCCTCACCTTGATGCTGTCTCTCCTTCTCCTTCAGCCTTCTTCCCTCCCTATACTTCAATTCCCTTTCTGCCTCTTGATCCTACCACTGTGCTCTGGTAATACTTTGAATTGGGCAGTACTGCCTGCTCCACAGTTTGAAGAACTACAAGCGATACTGCATTTTGAATGCTAGCATGCTTCAGAGTGTGTGCTTGCCAAGGTAGTGAACTTGATTCTGAGATTTCCATATTTAAAAGCTTAAAAAAAAAAAGAAAGAAAACCCTCACACCTTTCCTTCACCAACCAAACTGTCACAAGCATGAATGAGAGAAATCTTCTGAGAAACAAAGGTTGAGTCTGTGCCTGGATTCTTGCACAGCAACTTAGTCCTGTTCTTAAGAAGCAAACATCTTCCCTCTCATCTCTCACCTTGGAAAAGTTACAAGATTCTGAACAATTTATGCATAATCCATTTCACTTCTTCAAGTGAGTACTTACTGCTGCTAATATCTTTTTTAAGAATTCTTTTAAAGTATAACCTTGTGAAGAGTCTCCTAAAGTTCTGGGCTTAATATCAGCCAACATCAAGGCATAGAAAAGTCTCTTACAGGAAAATCTTACTAAATTAAAATGGTTGATACATCATTTTTATAAGTTTTACCTAAATCCCAGGGTATGTGGAAAATATTTTTCCCAATCTGGGGGAATACTTGCTTCCTAGTTTGGAATTTGCTTTGCGGTTATAATAAACTGGCTTGCTGGAAAGCTTCAGCACTAAAGAGGCCCTAAAAAAGCTGAACTGAAATTTTCGTTAGAGTAAAATGTATTAGCATTGATAAAATGGCATGCTTTTATATCCCATACTTGGAATAATTTTTAAGAAACTTCATTAAAATGCAGAGATTAATCAGAGATCTAATCAGAAATTATTTCACCTTTAAAGTAGGAAACAGACTTTTCTCAGTCTAAAAATGATCTGAAAGTTGTATATTATTTTAAAAAATAACTGAAACATAGGGAAAACTATGTTAAATTATTATCGTTTATGATATCACTATTAAATGTGGTGATGATGACATTTAAATTTGATTCAATACATTATGATTTTGTGGACAGCACAAAGAAATACTTCCCTAAAAACAGTATTTTGAGAGTATATATGGGGGAAAAAGCAATAACACAATTCTATGGAAATCTCTGTTGGTAAAATGAAGTTCAAAAAAAAAACCCTGAAAACCACAAATTTTATAAATTGGAAGTTTCTTTTACAAAAAAAAAAAAAAAAAAAA
>NDXB01006454.1:0-22177 GCA_002631895.1 Agapornis roseicollis | reverse complement strand
TCTGTCTTATAAAAAAAAAAAAAAAAAAAAAAAAAATAATAAATAGGGCTAGAAGAGCATCTGGGCCAAGCATTCTGGTCATCCAACATGAAAAGTAACCTGCCCTATACATCCGATTCATAAATCTAATGAGTCTCATACTAGAACTATTTACTTCCAATATTCCTATAGCCAGTAATTCCTGAGCTGGCAACCTAGAACTGTACATCTAATGATCACAGACCAAATCAGTTCCGTCTAAAATTTATTCAAAAATAGGAAAACACATCTTCTAAATTTTAAACCTCAACTTTTATTACTGATTTTACAAGGCTAACTGTTTATGTGAGCACACACTATACATTTCTGCCCATACCTTACAATGTAAGAAAATTAAAAGGGAATGAGGCTGTACATGAAAAGGCTGTTATAGATGGATGTTTTCTAAGTGATATATGTGATAGAAGTGATTAGCATTAACTGATCTTCTTGAAGAATGTACAAGTATAATTCATTATAATGGCTTAGAAGTGCAATTAGTGAACTACAGTGTAAATGACACTGCTGTTCACAGACCTACCCATAAGAGTAATTATATTTTGAAAACTACTTAGTGAAAAATTGATTGAATGGGTCCTATGGGCATAGATAATTGAGATAAAAATATGTAAACAAATGTCCATTAATAAGTTTTACGGCAAATTTATATATTTACATGTTTAGCTAGTCTGGAAATATACATAAGGAATTATAATTTTCTGGTGTTTCATTCTGAAGACACATTTAAATGAAAAAAAAAAGTTATGTCTTTGTAAACAATACTATTTGATTATTCTCACACTGAATAGAAAGCTTCATTGTCATTTTCCCTCACTGTGGTCTCATACTTCAAAAACAGTAAAGTCCAGGCAAAAAAAACAAAGTTGAATATTCTTAATCATTATTTTTTAGAAGTTTGTAGATGTGTAGCTTTAGTGTGGCACATGCTAGGTGAGAACAAGACATGCCTAGTGATGACTGCATGGATTCATGGGCCACTAGGAGCTAGGTTTTTGGTATGAGAAGAACATAAACATTGTAACAAACATACTTTACAAAATATTAGATTTTGACAGTATTTTACTTAGTACATATGTTCATTTGAGAACTGATAACACCTTATTGGCCTAATTACACTTCATTACTAAATACTAATTTGAAGAAGGGTTGAGATGTCCAAAAGCTTTTGTATTACACTAGTGTTTTGCTTAAAGACTTGCTTTTCCTGAAGACCTCAGTGAATTAATGTGCAAATATTTGTTTAATCTCAAAATAAAGTTTCAATTTACTTCACAAGCATTGCAAATACTGTATGGCATACTTTTCCCCATATAATGTATTTATCTGATTATTAGAAAGGCAGGTCTTCAGCTACAACTTATGTGAAACAAGGACTACCAAGTATCATTTAAATGTAGAACTTAAGCATTAATTCTGAGAATGAACTTGATGTGGAAAGATATGAAACTGATCAAGACAAAAATTAGTGCTGGACAGCTGTGGTAAAATATGTCTGGTTTAGGCTTATAGGAGTCCCATGCAAATTGTTCCTGTGAATCTAAACCCTTCATCAATCAGGTGTAAATTACAGCATCCATGCTCCCTTGAGGATATATACCAACACATCAGACAAGACAGCACTTGTATTCCACATCAGGAAATCTCACAAAATCACAATGAGTCAAGCCAGCATCTTCTAGAAAAACTTTTAACAAAGGGAAGACCATGGAGAGGCATATAATGATTCAACACTGAAAGCTTTCCTACTAAAATTACTTTCTAACTACATGTCCAAGCTTTCCTTGAATAGGTGATTCACAGAAATCAAATACAAGAGGCTAGATACTCACAGAAGGATAAATTCTGTATAAGGAATAAGAGCATAAGACATATCCAGCATTCACATGAAACTGGCTCTCACAGACTTCCACAAGTAACAGGAGGGACAAATCCAGATTTTAAGGAACAAATTAAAAATAGAGCTGCTAAACCACCTATCAGTGGATACCTGAGCTCCCATGCAGGAGAACACTACCATTAATTGAACTTCAGCCACAGAGAGAAAAGTCTTGCTGTGCTTGCGATCTTCACTCACCTAATTATGGAGAGAGTTAGTGTATGAACAGACCCTATGATCTGTAAAAGCAAACCACAAATGTCACGCTTTGTGAAGTAAGATCAGAAGGTGACTAGAATATTTGATAAAAGGTGCAGCTTAATGTAGTATTTCTCAAACTTTCTAGAAAATCATGACCCCCTTTTGTCTCACCAGTCCTCATGAAACTTTCTGAGTCAGCAGCAGCTCAATTCCTGCAAAGCAAAGCCTGCTAATGGTTAGCTGAAAGTATTTACATTAATTTACCCATCATAGAGCACCAGAGAAGCTGCTTAATTATAGGTAATTAGCAGTTAGAGAGCTGAGGTAAACAGTTGCACCTTATCATTATCTCACCTATTATCACCTCTCACTCCCAATACCAATGCTTCTGTGTCCTATTTAGGAACAGTCATCTACTGTTGGTTCAATAAGTACAGATCCAGATTTCATGTGCGAGTTGGGAAATTTACTGCTCTGATCCTGCAAGTCATTTTGACCTTTTCACCTGTTTCCTTCTCCACTCTTTGTTAGTCTTGCCTACTTGTACAGTAAGCTTTCACGGAAATGGATTCTTAATGTGTTCTTACAATATGAAACTAGCATCAATGTTTACCAAAACACGGTTAATAAGGATTGGCTAAGGAATTGGATGGATGGTCATATTCAAAGAGCTGAGGTCAGTGACCTGACATCCGAGTGAGATCAGTGACAAGTGGTGCTCCTCAGGGGTTGGTATTGGGACAAGCACTTTTTAACATCTTTGCCAATGACAAATATAGTTGGAGAGGTATTGAGTGCACCCTTAGCAAGTCTGTCCACACCACCAATCTGTGTGGTTCAGCTGATATGCTGGAGGGAAGGGATGCTATCCAGAGGGACCTTGACACTCTTGGCAGGTGGGCCAGTGTTAACCTCATGATGTTCAAGAAGTTGAACATAAAGTGCAAGGCCCTGCACCTAGGTCAGAGCAATTGTAAACACAAATACAGCCTGGAGTTAATGATTTCAAAGGCCTTTTCCAACATAGTTGATTCTATGGGTGGAGAATGGATCAAGAGCACCTCCCAGAAGGATTTGGGGGTGTTGGTTGATGAGAAGCTCAACATGACCTGGCAATGAGCATTTGCAGCCCAGAAAGCCAAGTGTATGGTGGCTGCATCAAAAGAAACATGACCAGAAATTTGAGGGAGGTGATTCTTCTGCTTTCATGAGACCCCACCTGCAGTATCGTGTTCAGCTCTAGGGCCTCCAGCACAAGGGGTATGTGGACCTGCTGGAGCATGTCCAAAGGAGTCCATGAAGATAATCAAAGGGCTAGAGTATATCAGAGGCCTGAAGATAATCAGGCCAGGCAGAGAGAGTGGGGCTTGATCAGCACAAAGAGAAGCCTCCAGGGAGACCTTAGAGCAGCTTCCAGTACCTAAAGGGGGTCTTTACAATGGTATACAGTTACAGAACAAGGGAGAATGATTTCAAAGTGAAAGAGGGTTGATTTAGATCAGATACTACGAAGAAGTTCTTTACTGTGAGGGTGGTTAGGCACCTGGCACAGGTCACCCAGAAAAGCTGTGGCTGCCCCATCCCTTGCAGTGTTCAAGGTCGGGATGGATGGGGCTTAGAGCAACTTGGTCTGGTGGAAGTTGTCCCTGACAATGGTGGGGACCTGGAACTTGACAATATTTAAAATCCCTTCCAACTGAAACCACTCTAATTCTATTAATACTAACAGATTCTCAATACCAATGTTTCACAGAACGTTAGTTCTGTTTAATTATTCTATATAGGTAAAATGAAATCTTTTGTTACAAAGTTTTACGATGGTAGAAAACACTTCGTTTACGTCAATTCCTTTGCTCTTCAAAATTCTACTCAATCTTTTAATGTAACTTACTGAAATATAGCATTGACACCTGGAAACAAGACTGGGAGCTGTAATTTGAATTGTTTTTTAGGGTCTTTAGATCAAAGGTCTAGAAGAAAGTCTCCAGTTCTTTGATAAGGCTTGTGCTGAGCCACAAAGAAACATGATTGCAGAACTGAAGATACACTTTAAGTTTTTTTGACAAGAAACAAACCCAGAGAACTAAAATTTGCATCTTTGTAATTATTTCTTAACCCTGTGGACCATTACCTTTGCCTGGCAGCTGACCAAGAGCTTGTGTGATAGGTAGTCTTTACTGAGGTCCAGTTCCAGGTGAGTCAACATCTACATTATTAAACTTCTACCCCAACTAATGTCATTATTGGAAGGACTCCGTTGGAGGTCCATTAACCTAAAAAAGGAAGAATAGATAAAAAACACTGACAATGCAAAGCTGAGAAGCTTTAGCTGTTGCTTTCTTTACTGCCCTTCCCTGTATAAGTCCATGAGCTTTCATCTATTGAATCCAATTTGGATATTTTCCAGATTTTCCTGTATAAAATACTTGCCTTTTTCTTTGCAATTTGACCTTCACATCTTTTTGCTTTTTCCCCTCAAAATATTAATTGTTCCCTAAGCCTGTGATTCTTTCTTTATTCCTTCATTTGAGGTAATAAGAGCTATCTTTCTGCTGGGATAAGCAGTTTTCCCAGAATTCAAATAGATGGCATCTTCATTTATTGATTCCTCCTATATTTTCTTTAACTACAGAACAATCTAAAGGCCTTCATATTTTTGATTATTTTCTACACCTCTGGGACTTTTACTTAGCCCTTTATTCACTTTTCTTTCTCAAATTCAGTTATGTTCTGAATTTGTGACCCCATGGCAGAAAAAGGGATGAAGCTTTCTGTTGCTTTAGCATTTCCTACTGAACCTAAGTTTTCACAAAATCATAGAATACCAGGTTGGAAGGAAACCTTAAGGATCATCTGATCCATCTTTTCTTGGCAAAAGCACAGTCTCTTTCCACAGAACTGCTCCCCAACCTGGTAGATCCCAGCCCACGATGCACTCCCGAATGATGTTTTCTCAGGTGCAAGACTCTTGTCCTTGTTGAACTTCATAAAGTTCTTGTTAGACCACTCTTCCAGCCTATCCAGATCTTGCAAGGCAGCTCTCCCTTCCAAAGTGTCCACTTCTCCACTAGTTTGGTATCACCAGCAAACTTCATCAGGGTACACTTGATCATATCTTCCAGATCACTTATAAAGATATTAAACTGTGTTGGGCTCAATACCAATCACTGGGGGACCCCATTAGTGAACACATCTCCAGCTTGAAATGAGTGCAGCCTGTCAGCCAGTTCCCCTCCAACCTCACAGACCAATTACCTCAACCTAACCTGCCAGTTTATCTAGAAGGAGGCTGTTGGAAAAGGCCAGGAGAAATCCAGGTAGACAATGTCTTTCACTCACCCCACATCAGCCAAGCAGGGTACTTGTTTTAAACAAGTTGGTTCTTTTAAGGAACATTTTTTATATATATATATATAAATACATACCTATTCCTTACAGGAATAAATTAATTCAAAAGGCAGAACATGACTGTGTGAAGCATTTACTAATTGAAACTGCTTTGCTGCAAATCTTAAAACTTAAGGTCTTATGTGAAAACTTCAAAATAAGAACTTTCTTCAGGATTAAAAAAAAAGAAAAACAAGAATTAAACCAAAACCACACAAAAAAGCAACCCCAAATCAAACACAACTAGTCACATCCCAAAACCCCTTTTAAATTCAGATGAATTAATTAGGATCTTAACACTTGAAAAAGAATATAAAGTTTAATTTTTAGTAATGTTACCTATTTATCATCACTGTTATCCCTTTTGGCTGACATTCCAGAGGCTCAATTCTGCCAGGAACTTTGATAAAGTGCTTTTAATCTATCTTCTCTTTCATACTATTCAGAGCAAAGCACCTTCTTGCTCCTCTCCAAAAATCAGCCACAAAGTCATCGTAAGCTGTCTGGTGTCCAAGACATCCTTCTTCAGCCTTTGCATTCTTTTAGCTGTCAGTCTAGATCCACACTGCCTCTTGAGTAATAGTAGCAGCAGCCTATAACATTCAAGCACATATGTTGCCCTTTGCTGTCCTTAACTCTATAGCACTTCACTCTAATTTTCCAGGTAAAATAAAATAAAATTAAATAGGATTTTAAATAATACCTAGATAAATCACCTTCAAAATATAAAAATAATACAACAAAACATTTGCACTCAAATTCAGTATTATATATTGTCCTCATCAAATGTAGTACCATCCTGTGATGTCCAAATGATCTTTAATGATCAAAAAGAAGCTGTACAAGAAAATACTCTTTTCCTCAATTTCTCAAAAAATACTCTCACCAAAGATTCTCTACAGTCTAATACAGAATATGTAGGAATAGGTCATTGATTTCAGAAAATGACTGCTGTTTAGCTTTCTAATCATTTAGGACAAATATATTTGTATTTATACAGGTATTTTGGTACTTCTTCCATACTCCAATAAAATTCCAAATTTTTTTTTTTAAGACCACAACGGAATCTCTTGCTTGCTTCCTGTGTTGTACACATTTTCCAAAACAGATCTATTACTCTACTTTCTAAACAACCTTTTTAAAGATACTTTAATCTCTGACTACTGAATAATACCTTTAACAATTTAGACTAAGTGATACTGTCTTTACCTTTAACTCAACACCAGGAAAACTGTTATCTCTATGCCATGCTCATTTAGCTTATGAAATTGTCACCAAGTTCCTGTACAACCAAAGTGGATACTTCTTTTTTGGTTTTCTGCAAATAATGCATCCTTTAAGAATGAAAACATGAAGCCCAACTCAGCAAAAATCTAAAGGAAATTATGCAATCTGAGGATTTATGGCAGGGGGTTGAAACTAGATGATCTTAAGGTTCTTCCCAACCCTAACTATTGTATGATTCTATGATTCTATGATTAAATGTTGCTGTCTAAGGTTAGGAAACCAACAACTTCCACCTAATTGTTGGTGTGTAAGTATTGTCCTGACCCTGTCCAGGTAAACCTTTGTATCACAATCACTCTTCAGGAAATCAGGCTAATGTATTACAAACCCAGTTTTTTTCACATGCAGTACCAGAGGTTTTTTTCCTTTCAGCAAATCTGAAAATAGCTGGTAAATGACTACTCACTTTGTAAGGGTTGATAACATTTCTAGTTTTAAATAGAATTAGGAAAGAAATGTAAAAAACATACAGCAAATGATAATGCACTGAAATAAAAGATCTTTAGATGAACTCCTTAATCACTTATGGTCCTGTATACTTGTTTTTTCCCCCCTGGCCAAGTGTATTTCCCCAGAAAACTAGCAGAAGACCCAAAATCAAGGCCCAGTACTGCATCAACACCTCTGATTTTATAACTGTAATTTCTACACTTGCAGATTTCACTCAAAAACACCTAGCTGCAATCACTAACCTTTCAGAAGTTATCCAAACTCCAGAGTTTTTGTCAACAGTTTGAGAAAATGGGTTACTACTGAATAGTTCACTGTTACTATATCTGTTTGGTGATGCTCAAATGTTTCAGCAAACCATTTAATTTGCCAGCTCTTGAGAAAGTGGCCAACTTTCATAAAGTTAACTTCTGAATGAATTTGAATGCAATCTCTTAATGAGAAATAGCATTCACTAGATTATATAGAAAATCTGCCACAAGATCTGCCCTATGAAGTGTAATATCTAGCCATGTTTCCATTAAGGGGGGAGGTTTTGTTACTTTTTATTTTTTTACTAGCACTGGTCTGAAGTGGTTCTCATTACAGTGTGTTTTTATATTTGTCTCTTAAAATGTCAAAATTCTTGCAATCTGCCACTTTTATTCATACATTTCACCACAGACTGTGTCTTGCAAAATTCTACTAAAGGCTGCCACTTATGATCCGTTCTTAAAATGAATATTGCAGTTCTGAAAGCCACTCCAATCAGCTTACTTCTGCTCTTAGTTTAATGGCATATTGCTCAGGATACCTACAATACTAAAGATACAAGAAACTATGAAAATAAACTAAGGAATAATAGAAGCACATAATTGTACATGAAAAAGAAAAAAAAAATGCATTAATTCCACTGCTCTTTTATCATTACAATGATGCTCATTTCCATTAAGGAAGAACATAAAAAGTCACAGGTGTATTCATAACTGTGAGACCTACAGTCTGAATAAAAACTTTGTGCACAACTATCACAAAATTCCAAAAGCTGTCTCCTTTAATCTTTCCACCACTCTGCCCTACACAGTGAATATGAGCTTGAAGTCACCCACATACACTTTACTCAGGAAGCTGGATATAAGCCAGCTCTGGTCTGGAAGCAATCTGAGCACGTTCTTACAGTGTTGCATGCAGATTTATAAGCCCTGCCTCTCAATGTTGATGCTCCCCATGATGTTCACTAGAGGCTTTGCTACTGTTATTTATTTTATTTGGAAGGCACTCAGATGCAATGTGATGATCCACAGTACAAAACCCTGTGAGAGAGAGTGAGAGAGTGTGAGACGGAGATGAGAATGAGAAAAAAAAAAAAAAAAGACATTTTTATTACATTCATCTTAGTTTGAAACTCATAATCTTGAAATACTCCGAACAATGGACTTAAACTGCAGTCAGCAATTCAAGAGGAACAGATTCCTCACATGAGCCTCTTGGTGTGTGGTGCCAAAAGGTCAAAAACATTGAATACTATTTAAATGTGTAAGTTGAGATCCTGTACAAAACCCACAAATCCCGAAGTGGTGTGAGAAATGACCACAAGCCTTTTTAACACTAGTTTCTGTCACAAGGCAAATAGTCTTTAACACCAATCTCCTGATTATATTTTCCTATTCTGCATCCTCTTGCAACTTGAATATTCTCTGTTCTGCTCTCAGGGGACCTTTACATATCAGGCTTTGGACACCTAATTTTGTTCCCTTATTTTGGAATGATATAAAATTGAGAAATGAATCATAATATTATTTATTTTATTGTAACAAATGCTTTCTTAATCTATTTCTTTCACACAAATCTATAAAGAATACACTCCACATTTACACTCTGTTTCTGTATGTGCATAAAATTGCCACAAATAAAATGAGAGTCACAGTTTATTCTTTGTATCTGATAAGAAAAAAATTTTAAGCCTTTTTATGGAGTGATAAAATAGAACACAAATTTTATAATTTATGGTTCACAGGATGCAATGATTGACATTATATAGAAATTTAATCAGTCTTGCAGAGCTCACAGACATATCACAGTAGGAGGTTCTTTTGACATTTCATGGAGAATTAGGCAAGATGAGGTACAATATGTGTGCATATTTCAGTATGTTATGTATTTTCTTAAGCTTTTATGCTTTCAGGAGTTGTTGTCAGCTTGAAGGAATCATTCCTTTAAACAGTTCGAAATACATGAAAGACTGAAGCTTCAACTTTTGTTTGAAGCAAAACAAGAGAAATACCTGCAGAGGTAGCCAGTTTTTTGTCCCCAATACGGGCTTCACGAAACTGAAACACATCTTTAACACTTTTTCTGTACCTCTTGAAATCTGTCAGTGTACAGCACCTGGCTGTAGTCTCATAGTCTGGCTACAACCCTAATGTGGTGTAGAGTTATGACTGGAAACATTTTGCCACAAAGTTTAGCAAGGGTCTAGGATAATAGAGTCAATGCAAACACATGTACCTTTACTTACCCACCCAGAGCTACTCTATTTCTAAATCCCCAGCAATTAAGAACTGAGCCTGAAGAGGGGAATATAAAAATATTATTTCCATTCTAAATTTTAATATTCTTATTTGCAGCATGTTGTTTTCTGTAATGAACAGTGCCATAATTTTACTTCATCTAGTCATACTCTGTTATTCTTAATTGAAACAATTTTGCCTCTGAAACAAGTTTATGTCAGAGTGCCATAATTACATTTATGACTATTCAATAAAACTACTTACACACTATTATGACATTAGTGCTTGTTGGACTGAAAGTCTGAAGCCTCAGATACTTTATCATAAACCTGTGATTATGGCTGTCACCCCAGAGCTTCTCATTAGGAATGTAGGCAGCTAAATAAAACCATTGAGAAATGTTATCTGATACACTATTAAACATTTTATGCTGCTATTATCAAACTGATAACTTTGTTCCTTTCTCTCATTCTATACCATTTTTTTTCTCATGCCCCAAACTTGTGGCTTAAATATACAACACACAGTACCAACCTTTTTGATAGAATCAAATTCTATCTTCAGAGATCTACCTTAGGAAACATCTTAGAGGAACATGAAACACTAGAAATATCTCAAAATTATGTATCTGGCCAGGTAATATGCAACCAGCTTAATACAGTGCTCTACTATATTATTAGGTGACAGTCTTTCTTGATATTATGCAGCAGGGGCAAGAATCACAGCCAGAAATGACTTTGAGTGGAGCTGGATGAAAATTCTTTATTAAGATGTCTTTTCCAGTAAAAATATGCATTTGCTTATTTGTTTTATTTCAAATGAAACTATGTTGTCTTAAATTACATGTACAAAAAGTATAAACCAAGAGTCCACTACGGTAAACTAACGACTAATTAGTGGGGATGGTGGGGATGGGTTACATTGACTGACACCTGCCTGGAGAGGTTTCCATTCTTATCTGCTCTGTCCCCAAGGCAGGAAGGTCAGTGACATTCATGAAACATCTGGTCAATCTCCACAGTTTAAAGCTTCAGATAGTAAGATTAACCCACACATTTCTGCAGTAAACAGAAATAGCTGAGCAGGTATTCTATGAGAAATTTTCCTATGTTCAGAGCAGAGACTGGACAGAGGTAGACAACATGGACATGTGGGAGCAAGAGATGAAAAGAATCACCTGAAGTTGAACATCCACCTCTGTGAGGCAGAACCCTGAGATAACAAATTGGTAGCAAAGTAGCTTATACAATTCCCTTATTCCATTACTTTCTGATCACTGAAGCTTGCTGTATAAAACCAAACCCCAAAATAATTATGTGGTAAAATTCTCAGTTAAGTAATATAGAAGAAAGAGTTACTTTTGACATTTCAAAAGCAAAGGTACTGATGCTTCCTTATATTCATGGATTAGATAACTTTATCCTTTTATATCCTGCCAACTACTGTAAGAATCAAAAAAATTCCATTCCTAAAGAAATCCCCAACATGGTCACCAATTTTTCTTTTTTTTAAAAAAAAACCTTGTTTTGTTTCGACATAATTAAAATTATGGTAGCAAATACTCTATTCGAAAAGCATAGAAAGTAGTCATTATCTTAGGGATCCAAAAGCAAGAAAGACTTATATCCTGCTCCTAATAAGTAAGATATCAACTCATTTCTGAAGTTTTGTGTGGAATAGAAAAGCCTATCTATAACTTCTGCAAAATTTGTTTTAATTTACCATTGTTAGCCCTGGAAAGTTGCAATTTGGGTTTACATGTCAGTATTCATCAGCAAAGCACAAAACTTCATCTGGAGAAATAGAGCATGAAATCACTTTCTCACCCCCATTCTCTGCATCATACCTAACAACACTGAAACTAAAAAATAAAAATAAAAATAAATATCCACACCACTACTAAAGTGGTGTAAAAATAAGTTGTCAGATTATTTTCTCAACTCAAAATCAAATCCAGTGGTACACACACTTCCATCGGCAGCTAGAAATCCGAACATTTCACTGCAATTGCTCTATTACCTTTACCTTTTATTTTCCATAGTTAAAAACAAAGCTAGAAGAACCTCAAACAATGAGACTTAAAGTGCATACTTAAATCTTATATAGTTAAAATAACACAGTAATGAATAGAGACAGATTTCAATTGTCTCAGGATACACAGCCAATTATGAGAGAGAAACACTGTTGAGCATTAAAGACTTAAATGCATAAAAATACAATCTGTATTCTGAGAAAAGAGGGCTAAGCAAAGTTAGGAGTCCTACAAAGTTAATTGGGAGGTTCATATAGGCTTCCAGAGTAAGTATATGGTTCTAGTCCTCTTTCTACAACTTTACCATCAGCAGAGCTCCTTAAAATTAGACATCTTTCACTTCTTTTAGAGCCACACTTGAAAGGGGGCACAGCACAAGTGAGCAGATGATGAAAATATGCTGTATGTAATGCAGGCTTTTTATTTATGAGAAGAGATATACATACGGTTTGCGGTTTAAGACATCAGATATACAAGAAATAAAAAAAATGAAATGAGATGCTTTGGACTAACTTGCTTAAGCAGTTCAAAGACTTTCAGTTTTGAGAGGATTTTATTTACCAAAGAGCTGTTACTACTTGTAATTCTCCATTTTCACTTTCAACTCAACCTATGTCTCATCCTGTTCCATTTTTATTTCGGCCTCAACTCTCTTCTTTTGTGTTCAGTATCACCTTTGCATGGAAACAGAGAAGCAAAAGAACCTTTCTAAGGTCTCTTTCTCCTTCCAGGCATTGAAACTGTTACCATCAGCCTTTAGAGGATGAGACTGACATCCCAAAGATGTCCCTGATGTAGAGGTGAGAGGTGCAAGGGACTGACCTTGCTGATCAAGCAAGATACATGTGTACCAAGAGAAGATTTAATTTAGCTTACTCCCTTATGTGAACATCACAACCTATGAAAAAGTCACAGTTAAATTCTGTCATGTCTGTGCTTCTTATTCAACTCCATCATTGGCTGGATGGTTCCACTCAGAGTTGTGGTCAATGATTCAATGTCCAAGTGGAGATCAGCAACAACTGCTGCTTCCCAGAGGAACTCTTAACTAGTCAAACAAAGCTAGAGCATTCAAAGGGGATCTAAACTGTTATGTAGTACAGAAGCTACTTAAAGTTGTTCACAATTACAGGAAGTTTTTTCTCATGCACAGGAAAGGAAAAGTCTCAAACCAAGGCTTCTATTACCCTATTTGAAACTTGTACAATTAAAAGTATAAATTTAAATTACTAGGTATGTGTTTGAGGAGTGTAACCAAACAAACAAAAAAATCAGTTTAAGCTTCTTTATTTGTAGATGCTCACTCAGGTCTTTTTTGACTGGCACAGTTGATTAAGAGAATGATTTATCAGCCAAATGACAGCTCTGTTCCCATCTGCTGCTTTCTGTGCAAGCTTCCTCTGTTCTGTCTTTATCCTTTAATCCTTTGCTTCTTCTCTCTTTACCTCTCTCTTATCTTTTTTGTTATTACTGAATGGAGTAAAGAGAAAGCAGGTTTTAAACTCTACTCCATGTTTCCCTCAAGTCAGAGGGAAATGATTGTCAAAAAGGGATAGAGACTGGATACTGTAGTTAGCTGACAATTCTCATCTGCTCCAGAGATGGAGCCATAATTGTAATTGCCTATTGCCTAGAAGAAGGGCCTAAAATCATAGTCTTACTACCCTGATGCCTTTTTTCATCCTTGAACAGACCGCTTTTGTCACCAATGTTCTCAGGCTGGACCCATCTGGAATATTTAATTCATGTTTAAACAGGGAAGCTCTCTCACAGTTTTAAACAGAACTAACATTTTCGTGAGGATTTGAAAGCTAAGGTGTTTACAGATTGCTGTAAATCCCTAATGTAACTTGGAAATTGTATATTCTGAAGCAGATGAAAAGACAAAGATGGAAGAAATTGATAAGACAAAATTGAGGCTCTGCATTGGAACATTAAGCACAATTAGTTGCACCATTGTTACAAGACAATAAGAGTAAGCACTACAGATGTAATAAAAGACAGTACATAGTTGGTAACTGATCTACAGTTTACTACCACCTGTAAATGGAAGCAATACGTTTCTCTTAAACAGGCCTGGAAAGTGGCTCCCAGGATACCATTATGGAATGCGTACTTTTTGAACTAATTAATCACTGGATGTCATCACTGCTTCACTCCATTGCATATAAAACAACAGTTCTCTGGCACTCAAAAAGCTTAGACAAGATGACCAAGTAAAACAGTTTAAGAGAAATATAACTTCAGTGCAAGAGAGATTAGCAGGAGTTAATTCAAAAAAAAAATGGGAAATTTATCAGTGTAGCTTTTGTATTATGAGTGAGTCTCCTTCGCTATTTGCATTATTTTCATGTATATCAACTGAGAAGTTTTTCCTTTTTTTTTCCCTTTTCAGTAACATGTTCAGTGAATGCTCTTTTAGGGAAAGTGGACTTGACAAACATGTATAGCAGGAATGAAGACTGTTCTCTGTCTGTGTACATCGGCCCTAAGATCCTTGCCAATACAGTGTTTCATAGTAAAGAAAGACAACATTTTTTTTTCAAGTATGGGTCTTTTTTATCATATGTACAAACAGAAGTAGGCCACCAAAGCATGAATTTTCACTAGTGACCCCAAGGCAGAATATGAACTGAGGTCTCCAGAGGGGAGAGGCTAATGCACTAACCTACTGCACCACCAAGTCCTCTTCACTTTCCAATTATCACAGAACCTCTCCTACTGCTATGACATTCTCCTTGCCACACAGGTCAAAAAGTGAGTTACTGTCAAAAGTGATTCATCTATCAGCTGGCTCAGGAATTCTATGGAATAAAATGACTGGTGCTTTTCCCAAATATGATTGCAATACTACAGATTTACTTTCAGGCTTTTTTGTATCTGAAATCATGACTGTTTTTTCATTCATACAGTATCACATCATATCAGATTTAAAGACATCTTGTAAGACGGAAAAACCTCAGTGGCATCTCTTTCATAATAAAATTCAGGTTTATAGTTACTACAAAAAAAAAAAAAATCCATGCTCAGCGAGCTTTATTTCTAATACATAAAATGATGTGTGAGGTCTTTTTTAAATATGCATTAAAATGTGATCCAAACATTATTTTTTCTAGCACACATTTTAATTATGAAAAAAGTAAGCTGCTTGTGAACTCAGAAAAGCGACATATCCTTAAAACTCAAAATGTCTTTTTTCCTCCCTAACTATCCTATATCTTACACCTTACAAAATTAAGTATCAACTGACCCTTGATTCGGAGAAAACTCCAGGAACAAACTTGCCAACAAAGTTTTCGAGCTGACAAGCAGGTATTCTTTATTGCGGCACCAGAGACAGAGGGGGGATAACTCCTCCTAACGTGTGTCTCCCTTATTGCCATACAAACCGTCTTTATATAGTCCCTGGGCATACATACATATTCACGAGGCTACGTATGGATTACATCATTTTCCAGAAAGCTCCCCGCACGCGTACAGAATTGTGGTAGGGGTCTCTGAGGGTCTTTTACTTCTTCCAACAATCTTCATCACTCCTGGCAGCCTCTGAAGCACATGCAGTAGATGTTTATGCCAGTCTAATTGGATCGTTAGTACCAGAGACATAATAACCCTTCTATCCTCCTACTTATCAGTTAGTTTAACTGCAGCCCATCCTGGACACCTGCAGTTCCCAGACACTCCTTATCCCTCTGTCCTGTTTTTCTATTCTGGTTTTTTTCACTTATTTTTGTACTAAGGTCATAAGGACCTAGAACTACGCCAACTACAGCAGTTTATCTTATACAAAGAATTTTGTTATGTTCTCCAACTGCTTTCTAATTTTTTCTATGTATCATGCACCTCAGTAATTTTCCATTGCTACTGTTACAAAGCCAGCTAATGTTACATGTTACAAAGCAATGCTAATGTTACAAACCCAAACTTAACATTACTTAAAATTAATTCTAAAGGATTTTACATTTTATTTTGTAATTCTGTACCCCCCTTGTTTCACCCTACACAATGATTCACAAGAGTAGCTTATTTGCACAAATTCCCCAACATTCATGCCCTGATTAAAAACATATTTTCAAACTTAGCTGATTTACTCTAATGTTGAAAAGTCATTTTTCCAAATATTTTTTCAACAGTATGAGATTTCTTTAAAGGATTTAATAATTTAGTACTGCAGACTAAACAACACTCAGTGGTTTCAACCTGTGAACACTTTTTGCCCTCTTTTAAGGTTATTGGCTTCATTTTGCCTCAAACTGTCACAAAAGCTTACTAAAGATGCTAAATATTTATGAAGTTCTTGGCCTCAATGGTATGAATCAGTGAGTACAAAATTAGATATTTAACAGATTAATCAAAGTCTCCATTTGATACCAATATATAGCTTATTTTGGTGTTTAAAAACTTTCTAATGTACTTTCAGACCTTTTCCAGCTTCAATCTTGTTGCAAGCCTTGGAAAAAAACAACACAAAGCAAAATGAAGAATAAAAACCAAAGCCAGCCAAACAAACCAAAAAAAGCCTCACCCTTACAGAATTTGTTTGTACTTCAATGCAGTTGCTAATTTGGACAGTTTTGTAAATGAGATCTGTAAGCCAGGGTCCTTCAATAAAATTTGCCTGTAACTTCAAAAAATTCCACCCAGGGCTCTGCCAGCTTCATTGATCCTAGTGCAGTTGTACCAGTGCTGTGAATCAGTCATCACTTCCCTCCAATCCTTTGCATTTGCTTCATTCAGGCATAGTGCATATAAAAAAAAGTTTAAAAAAGTATTGAGATATATATATATATATGCTTTTTTCCTAAATATTTGTTCAAAACCAAATCCTGTAAATTTCCCAGGAATTGGTCATGTAAATGAATTTTATATTGTACAACTTAACCTTTATGAGAGATTCTTAAGGCAAACCATCTTTTAACATCTATTCTTCAGACATAAAACTAATAACTAAAGAAATATTGCTAAAACATCTAGCAGAATGCCTGTGAATTTTTACTTCATTAAAAATCATGGCATATTATTGCTTTTTACCAGATTTACTCAAAAAAAATCCAATTATAAAATTTCAATAATGAAACACAGATAAATTTTCTCTTTTCTTTATGGAACCTATCCTCCAAAAATCTTGAATTTAACATGCCTCTGAACAAAGAAAAGACAATCATAGTTTATTTGCTACCAGAGAATAAAAAATAATGCAATTTCTCATATTCAAAATAAAATTCAGTACAAAAGAGTCTTAAGCAAGATCTCAGAATTTAGTTGCCCTTTATCATAATTGTTCTTGAACTAGAATTGTTCTTACACTACTATTTAATAGCATTTTCCTACACTTTACATACAACTTTCAGCCATTTACTTTAACTTGATGGCCTCATATTATGTTATGTTGATACATCAATCTTTAAAATACAATGAAAACTTCACTGCAAACCCTGATTCACAACTGAAAGAAAAGAATATTACATGAACTAAAATATCATAGCAAAGACGTTGGATGCTATATCCTTAAACAGAATTTTAAAAATCCACCAACTTTTGCTTTAAAACAGATAATACTAATGTTTTGGTGTGTGAAAAGTATGCTGTAATTAGCTAGTACTATACAGTGAAATGTTTTTTTAAAGATGTTCCAAAAGGTACCTTTTTTTAATCAGCTGAAATATGTAGATAATACTTTGTTTTGATTGCCCATAATATTTAGTCTTCATCAGCTGCAAAAAGATTTTCTGTGATTTAGAATCCCTAGAATTTCAGCTAACAACATGGAGTTTCTTTGGAAGAAGGAAAACATTCTAAAATAGCAATTACCACCATAATTGCAAATAGCTGAAAGTTTTTGAATTTTTGATGGTCTGATTCAAAGCTTCATTTGCAACATCATCCTTGATTGCATTCCTCTGCAAATCTTGTTGATATTCAGGATTTTGTTGTTGGGGTTCTTTTTTTTCTGTGTGTGTGTTCTTTGTTTTTGTTATCCACATTGGCAGAAACTATCACCTGAAAACTGGGAAAACAGTAAGTCAAAAGAATCAGGAGGACTGATGGTAAAGACTCAGAGGTAAAGGTGTTAGTGAGTCTTCCAGATGGATAATCCATCTTCTTTCGAAATGCCTGTAGAATATACCCCAAAGGGGTTTGTAAGCAGATTTTGTAAAGGAGGTCTCTACAAAATATTTTTAGTTAGAATGAACTTATACAAAAATATTAATAATTGCCCTAATAGATTCCTTTTAACTGCTGCTCTTTATTTCATTTCACTTCTGAAGCTACAAAACAACCAGCTCATCACCAGCTCAGTATCCCTCCTATCTCCTAATTCAAATGAACACAGTTCTTCCTTAGACTGAATATTCATATTCCTAAATACATACTGTGTGTCCACATATAACTCTTCTTTGATCAGGTTTTCAAAAAATTTAATTGCTTGATACCATCAATTATATTGATGAGAACCATAGTAATGACAAATGAGAGAAGCAGGCCTGTGAAAGGTATCACACTATTTTGAAATGACTTCTGTATTCATTAGTGGCATGCGGTTTCGAAAACAATTTCTGACTTGACAGTACTTTATGCATTTGTATTTTTACTTCTCAGAGAAGGTAACTATTGATGGACTGCTGTGTGACATGATTACACATGGAAAAATCTTCAACTGTGGTAGTCTTAAGCTGCTGCTAAAACAGTGATACAAGCAGTCTAAAAGAAGCCATTGAGAAAGTACAACCAATGTGGATGACTAGGTTAATCATTTACTTCTATCCGTCGGAATCATAAAGAATGGTAAACACAGATATTAATCCATTATTAAAAATAATGGGTAAAATTCATTATAGGTGAAGCAATATAACAATTTAGCAAGGACAACAACTGACTAGTCTCAGTGTTTATAATATGGATTATAAAATATCAACATACATATATACTTTACACTATATTTTCTAATATTTCCATATTTAATAACCATTAAGAGACTAATAAAAATCATAGAATGACTAAGGGCATGTCAAAGACAAAGACGAAAGTATTTTGAGGTGCTAAGTCTGATGAGTCATCTTTTATGACTGGCTATATTCTTAAGGACTTCCTTTCACTCTCCTTTTATATTCTATTTTTTCAAGCACATTCATGTTTTTATATATTTGCCCTTCAGACACTGCAGGATTGTCCAATGAAATAAGAGAAAGTGTACCTTCCAGAAAGTAAAGGTTCAGTGTCAATTTATTATTAATAATTTTCCCTCTTCCTTTTGTAAACTTTCACGTGAGTGCAATTCAGAAGGAGAGGAAACTTTTTTTCTTAATTGCCTCATCTTCAGGTTTGTAGGCTGCAAGTGATGGATTGAAAATCAGTTCTCTGTTTACCCTTACCTGCAAGGACAGGAACTTAGAACATGTTATGTCTGCATTGGTAAATTCAAATAAAGGCTTCTGCTCTCAGTTCTATTTTGTAACTGCATTTATTATTTGTCCAGAAACCATAATCAAGAAAAAAAAAGAGATGGAGACTATCCCACCTGTTTTGAAAGTAAGGCCATTATGAAACAGATACGGTAATTATTATCTTCAGGGTTATGAAAGGTACCAAGCATATGGCAATTTACATTTACTTAATTGCATGTAGACTTAATTAATTGGTAGGTTTACCTGTATATTTACTAACACTCGCTCTCCTTAAAAAAACCCAACAAGTATGCTAAGTGTTAGCATTACAGCACAATAGATATATGTTCCTTGATAGAAAAAAAACTTATTACATTACCCAAGTAATGTGTGCTCTTACAACCAAATATATTTCTAAGAATTCAAAGTAGCAGCTTAAGAGACCTAGATAGTTTACCAAACTGTGGTGGCTGTTTATGAAAGGACTTTCAAAGCTCAGACGTTTTCTAAACTGTCACTCTTAAATGTCTGAAAACAGGTATTTAAAAATTGGACTGGTGTAAATTGCCCAGGATACAGGTTTTTAGTGGAGGATTTTGCCCCTCACCAATTTATTTTGGCAGAAATAAAAGATCATTCACCAAAAGGATGAAAAAGAATCTACATTAAATATGCCTAAACTCACAGGAGTTATATAAAAGTGGCAACCTTTCCTATAAAAAGACCTTGTATTTTTGTACCAGTGTCACCAGTCACAACTTAATGAAATGGGAGTTAGAGAATATTTAAGGATCGCTAAATTGCATAATTACATTCATGCTCATGAACAGATCACTCGTTATCTGTTTTTTTTACAAAGTGAAAATAATAATGAAGTCAGCTTTTTCAAGCAAAATTTTCAATGAACCCCAAATAACATTTTATTCTGCTTTGTAACCCCTGAAAGCATGTTGTAATTATACACAATTTGCCTTTTCTAGTCTCCTCTATCTACCTGTTTTTCAATATTTTCCTCTTTTGTTATCATCCTTTTATATAGCCTTATTGTTGTATATATGAAAATAGAGTGTCTAGAAAATGTTGTCCAAAAGGCAGTGCAAGTTTCATGCTACATGATAGAAAGAGTAGTAACATGACAGAGCCCTAACTCTAAACTGCTAATTTCTGCTTTCCCTGAAAAAGGTGCACTGTATCAACTTCAATAATGAGAGATGCATTGCATCAATAAACACTCACTATGGACAACTGTATACAATTAATTCACCAACCAATTACAAAACTAGGTGATTTTCCAACTCCTTTACCTGCAGGCCAAACCAGTGACACAGTCTTCTTGGTTCTCTTCATGAAGCAGATCTTCATAACAACACGTCACGTGTAATAAGGTAACTGGAATCTTTTAATTTTAACTAAATCCAATCTGCCTGTCAAATCAAATTATTGACTCAATGACAAGTAATAAAGACAGCTTGAACACATTGTGAGTCAGAAGTAATAACTCAATATCTTGAATATTTTTCCCTGTGCTATAAACCTTGCGCATATCCCAACTATACTTCTTCTGAAGCTTAGGCATAGCCACTTCAAAACCCCCTGACAGCAACATAGTCATAAGAAAGACCAGTTCATACCAGTCTCTTCAGAATTCTACACCAATATACTTATGTAATGTGATTAAGTCACATATTTTATGATGCAAATGTGTAGGTGAAGTTGTAATTTAGGTTTATACCAGTTTGGAGGCAGTCACAGTTTCAAGTGGTCTAAGTGGGAAACATTCATGTCGTCTTTTGATATTGCCAAAAAACTTCTGTTTTCATGGTGGAAACACATTCCATTTTAAAACATTTTCTATGAGATACCATAGATGTTTGCATACATATTTTTACATGTCAATTTCAAAAAAGGAAATTTCATCTCTAGGCTTCAGAAAAAAAAAAAAATATATAGAATCATAGAATAGTTAGGGTTGGAAAGGACCTTAAGATCATCTCGTTCCAACCCCCCTGCCATAAGCAGGGACACCTCACACTAAACCATGTCACCCAAGGATTCATCCAATCTGGCCTTGAACACTGACAGGTATGGAGCAACAACTTCCCTGGCCAACCCATTCCAGCATCTCACAACCCTAACAGGAAAGAATTTCTTCCTTATATCCAATCTAAACCTCTCCTGTTTAAGTTTGAACCTGTTACCCCTTGTCCTGTCACTACAGTCCCTAATGAAGAGTCCCTCCCCAGCATCCTTATAGGCCCCCTTCAGATACTGGAAGGCTGCTATGAGGTCTCCACACAGCCTTCTCTTCCCCAGGCTGAACAGCCCCAACTTTCCCAGCCTGTCTTCATATAGGAGATGCTCCAGTGCCCTGATCATCCTCGTGGGCCTCCTCTGGACTTGTTCCAACAGCTCCATGTCCTTTCTCTGTTGAAGACACCAGAACTGCACACAATACTCCAGGTGAGGTCTCACGAGAGCAGAGGGGCAGGATCACCTCCTTTGACCTGCTCCTGGTCACGCTTCTTTTGATGCAGCCCAGGATACGATTGGCTTTCTGGGCTGGGAGCGCACACTGAAGCCAGCTCATGTTCATGTTCTCATCGACCACCACCCACAAGTCCTTCTCCTTAGGGCTGCTCTGAATCTCTTCTCTGCCCAACCTGTAGCTGTGCCTGGGATTGCTCCAACCCACATGTAGGACCTTGCACTTGGCATGGTTAAAATTCATGAGGTTGACATGAGCCTACCTCACAAATGTGTCAAGGTCCCTCTGGATCGCACTCCTTCCCTCCAGCACATCCACCCAACCACACAGCTTGGTGTCATCGGCAAACTTGCTGAGGGTACACTCAATCCCACTGTCCATGTCAGCAACAAAGATGTTGAACAAGACCGGTCCCAACACCGTTCCCTGAGGGACACCACTCGTCACTGGCCTCCAGCCGGACATTAAGCAATTGACCACAATTCTTTCCGTGCGGCCATTCAGCCAGTTCTTTATCCACCGAGTGGTACATCTATCAAACTGATG